>BPLQ01011131.1:0-211487 GCA_021605075.1 Caerostris darwini | reverse complement strand
GTGTAACTCTAATTTTGCCAACAATTTGAATGTAGTCCCCTCTTTATCTTGAGGCGCTAGGCTGAAGCCTAGTTAGCCTATAGGAAAATCCGCCCCTGATAGTAAGGAAAGAAAGTATGAACGCTGATAGTAAGATTAAATGCTCATTACAGAGTATCCCTCCAGTGAGTGAGACCAAACGATACAACAATATAAGAATATGAAAAGTAAAGCAAAAAAAAAAAGCAGTTGCGGAGTAAAGAGCAAAGTCTAAAAGAAAAGAAAAATCAAGAGAAAATAAATTTAAAAAAATTGACATGAAAATATAGCATACTAATAACATTTTAAAGTTATGACATGCCGTAATTGGAAATTATGTATAATAAATAAAGTGACGAATGCGATAAAGTGACGAGGAAAATGTACATGTCTGATAGATCGTGTGATAGTCTTCTGAACGGACGATGGCAGATTTGTGAACATCTTCGACTTGTTAGACTAATATCAGTTCTTGGAGCAGGTGAAAGTAAACATGAAAAAGAGTCTTTGGCAGCTTATAAAGGTTGCGTAGTGTTATTAAAATCCAGACGGCAAAAAAAAGAAAGACGATAATAAATTTTCACAATTGCAACATCTTTATTCCATTTCTAACGCCAACTACGTTCTGTTTTCATTCTAGCGGGAAAATTCCCTTGTTAACAGTGAAAGTAGAAGTTGTTAAATTTTTACTCCATTTTCCATCAATAGGTGTCGCTACAAGTCTTTTGTTACAGAGGATCATGAGTGGCACTGCGAATCTTTTCCTTGTCGTCTGCACACACTGTGGTGTTGTCAGAAAAGAATGCAGGTTTCAAATGATTTAATGGCACAGTTTGATTTTTGCCGTTTATACTTATGATTAGGGGCCTGATGGCGAGTGGATAGCACTCTGGCTCTCGGTACCACAGGTTTCGGGTTCGAGTGCCGGCGGGACCATGGACGTTTGCAGTGGTTCGGAATTCACTTTAAACCGTAGGTCCCGGTCTAACATGATTGTAGAGCGTTACGGGTGTATTGTTACCCGCGTCCGTAGCTTACCTTCAAGCTACATGCCGGGTAGTGCTGAGTGAGTAACGTCAGTGCATCGCTTGCCTTAAGGCATCAAAGACAACTGTCTGTGTTTGCCAGCTTCATTAGAGAAAAAAATGCTTATGATGAAAGTTTTGCCTTTCCTTGCGATCACAGCAAGAGGACCGGAGAAAGGCTGTGACAAGGGAGGCTGTACACAATCAAGTCAAAGATAAACATGAGAACAGGAATATAAAGATGGATGTGTATAAATAGATTCAGTACAGCGTTTCGAAGTTGCAGTAGGATGTAGAGATCCCATTATTGTCCGTAATCGAGTGATGTATGTTGGTGACGCGATGGTGGAGACAGCTGATCTGAGCAAAGGATATATGGTGGCAGCAGTAACGTGGTGCCGTAGACTAGCTCAGAGCAAGTCGCTTGGTATCATTCTCGATGGAAGAACGAATCACCAAAAGTATGAGGGGCAATGATTCAGTCCATCATGAATTTACGTGCCCGTTGATGGCATTTTCAGATGACGGTGGATACGCTCGATTAGTCCGTTTGCCTGGGGTCGATAAGTGGTGATACGAATGCGAGAATATTTGTAATTTCTCTAAAAAGATGAGATTCAAAGTTCCTACTTTGATCAGTAGTGATTGTCGAAGGGCAACCATATTGGAAAATCCAACCGCTGATTAAAGCTCGACAACTCGTTTCAGCAAAGATGTCGTATGTAAGAACGACTTCATGCCAGCGCGTGATACGATGGATATTGTTGTCATACAGTAGCCTTCAGACGATGACAGTTGGCTAATGAAATTGACGTACGGATACAGATAAAAAATGTCAAAAATAGAAATTTTGTGTTGCGTTGTATTTTGAACATTGACATTGCTTACAAAATTCCATACAAATATAATGTTTCAAAAATATATGGACCAAATATAATGTTTGCATATTAATTTTGAAGTAGCTGGAATGCTGGGAGGAGAAATATTGTGTATGTTTTGAAATATGATCTGTCTAAAGGAAGATGTTTTAAAAGGACGAGGAACTTTATTAGCGATGTCACAGTAAAGATAAATATCTTCAAGGAGAAAATAGTGTTTAGTGAGCTTCAAGGAAGAAGAGCATTATGCACAAATCTCGCATTCCTTATACATTAGTAAAAATACAATCAGTGCTACCCGTCAAAATACTAAACGTGAATTGAATTATATCGTGAAAAAATGTGTGGGATTTCTAAAAGATTCTTTTGGTGGATGATTCACGTGTAAAATAGTTATGAAAATCAATCCACGCTCAAATTCCAGCATCTGGGGTGATACTGCTTGCGGCTGCAGTGGTTTTTCTTTTAAGAAATTATTGTTGTCATGATGCTTGCCATGAAACCTGATGGTGATAGCATGATTGAACAATAGCTCGATATCTGTTGATAACATGCTTCGCAAAGGGTGTTTTTTTTTTCAATTTTGTGTACTACATTTATGTGTCTCATGTTCAGCTTATGTGTATCACAAAATCCCGACCGATACTAGCAGGGTGGGAAAGAAGGAAGAGCATTACCTTCCTGGAAGACTTTTCAAGGAAAGCCCTCGGTATTTGCATGATGCATGAAAGAGAATATGCAAAACACAGTTTGTTTACTGTCAATGTGGGGAGGTTTACCCACGCTGTTGTAATCGCCATCGAATCTACTCGTTCTTCAAAAGCATCGGTGAACACCAGCGTATTAGAATATCATCCCTCGAACACAACAGCTGCACACATTCTTTTTTTTTGTTGTTGTTGTTGTTGCTGTTGAACATCGGGGAGCATACATTATTGGTGGCAAACATCGTGTACCACCAATATATACAAAACAAGTAATATAAAAAAAAAAAAAAATTTTAAGTCAATTCCTACTTTTTTTTCACTATATTGCAGTAAGTCCTTTATAAATAATTTTCATTCATTTTTTTAAGTTTATGTGGCGCCATCTATTGGTAGATATATGCAACATAAATCTAAAAAGAAACTAAAATTAATTAATTAAATTTAATTAATGAATTAATATTTGAAAAAATTGTATTAACATCAGGTGTCCTCCACTACAAGTTCAAAAAAATGTATTTGAACTTGAGTGGATGAATAAAGAGTATTTTATGAATGATTGCAAAATTTGAACACGATATATATAGGGAGAGTGTGAGCTAATAGAAAGAATTGAAAAAAGGGGGGAACTCAAGAGCAATGAGAGGTGGACATTATCTTTCGACACTCCCAAATATGCATTATTCTGAATTTTGAAAAAGGAAAATCTAGAAAACGAGAAGATCCATACCCATTCTAAGCTCACGAATATAGGGAAAGCAAAGCTTCGCAGCCAAGGAGAATACAAGTTTAAAAACCAGTAACGAAATTATCGAAAAATCCGAATATATATATTTATTAATGAACACTCAAAATAAAAATCAGGACAAATATTTTTAATTTATTGTTTAGTTTAATCTTATTTTTTTGATAATAAATATTGCATTCTGTTTTTATTTTCGTTTGCTACTATTATTATGGGACAAATTAAATTCATCAAGTGTTACTGTTATTGCTAGACAGAGAGAATATAATTTAGAGAAATGCTTTATTTGACGCTGTATATAAATTACATTATGCATTTAATGTTGATAAGTTTATACAACTTTTAAGACCTTACAATCAGAAAAGTATGTAAAGCTAAAAATGATGAAATCTTTTATTCGAAACGTCTCTTATATGATGAAATGATGAATAACAGAATTATATATACATTATTTGATAAGTATTTCACCAAAATTTACAAAAGAAAGAAATAAATAATAAGACAAATATATTTTTTGGGGAAAACTCTTTATTGCTTTCATTAAATTACAAAGTGGTAATACATAATTAGAGAAACTATAAATGTACAAAGAAAATGTTCCATAAATGAATAAGGTAAACCAAAAAAATTGATAAAAAAATTTATTGTATTATATAAGTAGCACTATAAAAATAAATGTATAAAATATAAAAATTCAGTAAAATATACATATAGCAGATAGAAGATAGATGTTCGTTGCATCATTTTAAGAAGTTCTTTGTCATTTTGAATATGGTCTGTCAGAGGTGGCTAAAGATATTTCTTTCCAAATCGTCATGGTGGCGGCAGCAGGTGACAATAGCAGCGGAAGACGATGGTGGCAGTAGAAGATGACGGCAGCAGTGGAAGACGACAGCAGCAGAATTAAGAGTTGAGCAGCAGTGGAAGACGATGATAGAAAAGTCCGACGAAATAGAAGACGATGGCAGCCCGAAGCTGTGGACGGTGATAGCAGCAGAGATACTCGAACGAAGCAGTGTTAGATTACGGCAGAGACGATGGTAGCAGAAGTTGCACGAATAGAAGACGACGGCAGCAGAAGAAGACGTTGGCAGCAGAGAAAGCCGCACAAAGCCGTGGTAGATGTTGGCAGCAGAGGTATTCACACGAAGCAGTGATAGATGATGGCAGCAGTGAGAGACGATGGTAGCAGATGTCGCAAGAATAGAAGACGACGACAGTAGAAGAAGACGATGATAGCATTTGGTAACGTTGACAGCAGAGAAAGTCACATAAAGCAGTGGTAGATGTTGGCAGCAGAGATGTTCACACGAATCAGTGATAGATGATGGCAGCAGTGAGAGACGAGGGCAGCAGATGTCGCAAGAATAGAAGACGATGATAGTAGTTGGTAACGTTGGCAGCAGAGAAAGTTGCACAAAGCAGTGGTAGATATTTGCAGCAGAGGTATTCACACGAAGCAGTGGTAGATGATGGCAGCAGTGGCAGAAGACGACAGCACAAGTCGCACCATTAGAAAATGATGGCAGCAGAGGAAGTCAATGATATTAGAACAAGTTGCGCTAATCAGTAGCAGAAATCGATGACAGAAGTGAGAGTCGTACAAATCAGGTAAAGATGGCAGAAGAAGAAATGATCATTGTATCAAATTATTGTGTCAATTTATTGCTAGACCCAGGCAGAATATTTGCTTGTGAAGTAGTGCAATGGTCACAGATTTTCTTTGTTGGTAATACATGTTATCTCAGTGATGTAGACAATGAAATAGAGCAAAATGATGGCAACAGTAATGTTGGCAGCGTGAGCGCTTAGAAGAAAATAGAATATTGGTCTGGGAGAATGTTGTAGCATCTGAATGTTAACATTTGTGGAGTTGAGACATTAAAAAATTTAAGAAATATTGATTTTCATATTTTATAATCAGACAAAAAATATTAAACAAGAATTTTAATTTTGAAATTTTCTAATAAAAGATTTCATTTTTGGTGAATTTTGAAATTAATTTACGTGTAAAGTTTTGCCTGAACTAAGAAAGTAATTTTTATGTGACATGTTTAAATTAAGCGGAACATGTATCACAGTCGCAACGAACATACGAAGTGCTTGTAAAATAATTCCTTGTTCGAAAAGGATATTCGTTAGGACGATTGGTAACAAAGTAAATAATGGGTTTATTATTAATGTTGTTTGAGTCAACAAATTGACAACAGGGAAAATTCCATTTAACATGTACTCAGGTGGAGGTAAAAATTAATCCTCGGTTTCATCATTATCATCATCAGTAATTATAATTGCAACACCCTGACTCATATCAATTTCAGTATCAGTAAAATTGGCTTTGGGAGTATTAATTGTCTCATTAGTACTTTCAATAATCAAAACGCGATTGCGATAAGAGATAATCTCCGCGACCCAGTTATCAAGGCCAGAAATCAAAATTTTCAATCCGCCATTCTCCTTAATAGTAATGGCCGTTAACAAAACATAAAACGAAAAGTGAAATAAACTCCACAAATCATGCACATAAAAGAACCGTGCCAAAAGTCCGAGACCAACAGAGAAAAAAACAGCACTTACGGCTCTGGTCTCATCCATATTAGTAGAAAGTTTCGTAATTTTATCACAATCAAACTTAATCGTTTGCACTCAAACTTGTTTTAAATCAGTTTACACAAAATATGTTATGATATCTTTATTGCAGCCATTGTTTAGTATTCATTGTTTACTTTAACTGTTTATCAACAATAGTAATAACAGTGTCTCATTTCATTGATGCATTAATACAGACATGATTTACATCAAAAGTAACGAAAAATCTTTATTTATTTTTTTTTTGTTATTTGGCAAAACATTTAAATTCTTTAAAACAGATGTTCTAACTATATTGATTTCTGATTTAAAAAAAAAAAAAAAAGATTTTGTGGTAAAATCGCAGAATAGGGGCTGTTGCGATTTACCGACAAAAGTTCTTTTCACCAAAATTCGCCAAAAGTTGCAATTATAAGTGAAGTGAATTACAAAGAGAACAAGAATCCCGGATTACCACATTTGGCGACTTATTGCTTAGCTGGCTCTACAAATCTCAAAAGTCCCTATTTTGAGATTTGGTCGAATTTGTTTTATAATTTACATTAAAATACATGAACAATCTCAAATTCTTTAGACATATGACTAGTGACCATATTAAAATCATAATTAAATTGCGAAACAGGTGTTTTTTATAAATGAAATAAACATTGTATTAAATTTAAACTCCCTGATTTTTTTTTCGGAATAATTTTTTATTAAAGTAAAAGGATAGTTTGTTTTCAAATTATAATTCTATTACAAATTAATTAGTAAACTAAAAAAGGCAGGCAAAATAAACAGCAAGTGACTCACTCTTCTCTGCAAGAATGTTGTAGAAAAATTAATACCAAGATCGCCGCATGAACGCAAATAAAAAAAAAAAAAAAAAAAAAAAAAAAAATTGAAAGAAAGATCGGTACTTACGTATTAACGCCACCGCAGCAGAAGTTGCGCTAATGCTCCAATAAAGAGCTGCCAAAATAGAGACTGTTTTGAATCCATATTAAGTTCTATATCGGCCCATTTTCCACCGAAATTCGATTGACTACTTTGTTTTTAAATAAAGTGTTTTGAATTATGAAAGTGTTTTGATTTTAAATAAAGTGTTTTATATATTTTATGATTTGCCGCAAAAATTTTAAGTGTAGATTGGCGCCACTTAAAAAACCGCCAAAGCTGTAGCTGCGGTGGCGTTAATACGTAAATACCGAAAGATCTATCACTAGTTTCAAAATTCGATACACATCTTTCTGGTTCTTCTACTTCTTCTTTAATGGCGATATGGTGGGGCAAGGTTGTCTTCCTATTGACACATTCCGAAACATGGGATATTTTCTTTTTTACTGGATAGGATTGTCAATTCTACACCCAACGCTCTACAGTCACATTAGACCGGGACCTACGGTTTAAAGTGGATTCCGAACACTACAAACACCCACCTGGCCATTGGCACCTGCCGGGACTCGAAACCGAAACCTGTGGTCCAGAACGCCACACATCCTTCCGGTTACATTTAATTAGTCCGGTTGCACTTAATAACCCGTTTTAATTTAATGACTGGACCAAGCTGTCTGTGTTTGCCAGCTGCATTAGAAAGAAAAAAAAATTTGATGACTGACCTGAGAACATGTCGCAGATTCAATATCGTTATTCTGGGATTTCTTGATGATATTATGAGTCTATATCCCCAATCGGATGAATGCTTTTTTTGAAGTGGTAGAAAATAGAAGTGCTGATGTTTTGTTAGAAATAATATAACGAATATTTCCGGTACTACGATAATGTCAGACTATTGGTCGTCGTATAATTGCCTTTCACATGAGAATTTTGTACATTTGGCGGTCAACCATAGTATGACATTTAAAGACCCGGACACCATGCAAATGCAATGGAGTTCTGAGAAACGTTCGCTTCCTGGCACCCGCCATGTGTCAGGAACAGGAAACGATGTTCATAATTATCTGGCAGAATACATGTGGAGGCGACAGCACAAGTTTGACATCCGCAAAATTTTTCATGATTTTACTGAGGGAATAAAACGTTCATTTCCACCACAGACGAAGGACGTACCACAATAAAAGATAAGCTATTCTTTAGTTTCTTCTTCTTTTTTCTCTTTTGTTAATATTAATTTATCATTCGAATTCCTCTTCGTAGAGAAAACATATTAAAAATATTACGAATTAGCGAAATTTTTAAGTGGCGCTAATATAACAGCTGCAGATTTGCTGAGTTTTGACGCCATTTTGTAGTGCTACGAAAATGCGTATTTGGGAGTTGCCAGAAAGAGAACAAGATGCAATTTTATTTTTTCAGGAGCGAAATATTTTACCAAAACAACGAAAATGTCCCAATTCCCGTGACATGAAACTTTATTTTGGTGAACGTAAGTTTTGGAAATGCAATTTCAGTCAGTGTGCTTATCATAGGGGACTTAGAAAAGACAACTGGTTTGAGGGAAGCAGAATACCATTTTGTACAGCTTTGAGATTCATATACTGCAGGTGCGAGGAGTTGACGTCGATTAAATTTTGTGAAAAGCAACTTGATTTATCGAATAAAACTGTTATAGATTGGAACAATTACATGCGTGAATTGTGTCTTGGATATGGAGAATAAACCAAAAAAGAAGGTAGGGGACCAGATTGCATTGTGGAAATTGATGAAAGTGTTTTGAATTTTGAAGGCGTTTTGATTTTAAATGAAGTGTTTTATACATTTTATTATTTGGAACAAAAATTTTTTGAAAGCGTTTGGATTTTAAATGAAGTATTTTACATATTTTATTATTTGGAACAAAAATTTTAAGTGTCGATTGGCACCACTTAAAAACCGCCAAATCTGTAGCTGCACTTTATTGGCGCAACTGTCGCCACGGTACCGTTAATACGTAAGTACCGCCCACTGTAACCAGAAAGTAACAAAACTGTACAAATAGCAACAAAATGATTATTGAAATCCAAATGTATAAGTTGCTATTGATATACAAACCTAGAGCATTGCTTAGTTAACTTACCCTACTTTTTTGGATTTTTTTTGTTTTTGTTTCTTTGTTTAGTAAACACAGACAAAAGCACAAATGTCAATTACCCAAGACGATTCCTATCTGCAGACAAATTGCAAGGCATTAACTTTCAAATTGATGACATCATCAATAATGTTATTGGATATCTCGGACACATTATATAATAAAAACGTATATGTCATATTGTGAAAAAAATTAAATTGTTCGTTAAAATGTCGATACATTAACATGTGACCTGAAAGAGTACACAGAGGGTTAAAAGAAATTTCAAAAATATGAAATAAAATATAATTTCACTAATAAGTCACTTATAATCGAGTTGTATTTTCTTTTAGATTTATTTATTCTAAGTATAAAATTTTTATTTTTGCACCATTAATTAAAATATTATACAAATAAAATCTACTACACACATATAAAATTCCAAATCTTGATAGTCTGTGGGGAAAAAAAACAACTTCTCTATGCTTTCCTCGAACAATGGCCTAGTCGTTGTGACGTCAGCGAAATTTTGTCATTCAGATGAGATTTCAAGTAACATAGCATAGAGTTACCGTAGCTGCTACTTCTAGAAGAAAAATCGGTACTTACATATTAAAGCAACCGCAGCTACAGATTTGGCGGTTTTTAAATGGCGCCAATCTACGCTTAAAATTTTTGTGGCAAATCATAAAATATATAAAACACTTTATTTAAAATTCAAAATACTTAATTTAAAAACAAAGTAGTCAATCGGATTTCGGTGGAAAATGGGCAGATATAGAATTTAACATAGATTCAAAACAGTCTCTATTTTGGCGCATTGAGAGCTCTTTATTGGCGCAACTTCTGCTGCGGTGGCGTTAATACGTAAGTACCGAAAACTCCTCAGCCCTCTCCCTCTCTTTAAAAAAAATATCTATGTGATTTTATATATAAATATAATGAAAAAAAGTGCTAAATGCTACCATAAATTCGCTGTTCTACCTTTTACAGAACTATTTCATTATTAAAGTATTGAATATGTCGTTTTTCATAGCTCTCACTAATAAATTTACCATTCGATTTCATGACATTGTTAACTGCAATTTATGATTTTTAATTTCGAAAATGAACTCTTGCACGCTAGCTATACTATAGGAAGAGTTAATAAATGTGAGCCTAGTAAGAATATTGCTAACGAAAAGATCAAACAATTTTTGAGAATATATCAAAAGAGAGAACATTAATAGATTTAATTGAAGTAATTCATTTAAAAATAAATTCTTAAAAAGAATAATTCATTTAACTCAACTCCATAAATACACCTAACAATATCGCTCAAGTAAATGTGTAGATTAAAACAGCCATTTTTTTTTACAATCACTTTGCCAAGTTTATTGTTATTTAACATCTATTCTATTTGAATTTTTCTTTTATGATTTTACAAAAAATAATGAAGAGTTACTTTAATATTCGTAACATAATAAAAAAGAATTCTAAATCATTTAGACACTGCTGTAATATACGAGTTCTTGCACCTATCTAAACCTTACATTTGAAAATTAACTTCTGAAAAGTACATGGATTTACAGATGAATTGTTTATTGTATTTTGCTCCATATTACATTAGTCTTAAAATTGTTAAAGATGGTTTCTGCTTGTAGTCAATAACAATTATTTTTTGTTAAATCCTGGTCTTACTTTGTGACAAAGTTTTGCTTCCACTGTAATCATTTTTTAATAGATTTAAATTAGGTTTATTTTGATGTGATTTGGTGTGTTTTCAAGGTTTAGCGAATGATGTTGCAAATTATTGGCAAAGATTTTCACTTCCAATTTTATAATTTTTTCAATTTCATCAGGTGATGGCATAAACTATTAAATATGTTCTAAAAATATATAAAGTATAATGGTATAAAAATATTCACGTGAAAAATTCATGTAACTAGAACAAAAACACCCTTTTTTTTTACTACATCTACCTACTTCATTTCTTGGCAAATAGTAAGGTAATATGAAAAATCATTTTGTTGTCAACAGAGATCTGACATTGTTTCAAGAAAATATTTTAGCAGTTATTATAAATTGCTATTTTTATGGCTTTTATTGGAAGCTCTTTGTTTATTATACAATAATTTCTTTTAGTATTCTAATGAATTTCAAAGCTTGAATTTCTTAATGAAACAGATACTGAAATCATCGCCCACCAATGAATCTGCATTAATTAATAAGAAATATTTAATTGATCAAAATCATTTATAATACAAGAAAAGCCTATATTAGTTTCTATAGTATTATGGCAGACACAGATCAATGTTAATTTTAAGGTAAGATGATTATATATTATGTTTTCATAACATTTAATGATCTAGAGTGGATTAGAAGTTTGCATATTTACTATTTAGAATCTCAGCAATTACTTCAAAATAGTGAGTACATGACATCCAGTTTTATGTAATAATGTAAATAAAGACACATACAAATAAATGCATGCAATATAGGTAATTTATTTATCTTCTAGTCGACATCCTTTGAGAAGCCACTGTTATTCTCAAGGACTCGGGTCAACAACAGTCACATATACACCAATACACTTGTATTTTTGCTTTTTATTTTAAAACAAACACAAATAACCTCACCGGGTGTCCTTCAATCAGGCAAGAAATCTAAAATCAAGCAATAACCACAAACAGAACAACTGCCCACACACACATGCACACACACATTATAAAACAACAAAACAGCAAACTGGCACAAATAAGTATCAGGGAACAAGAGCAGATTAAGGAATCTTGAGGAATCTGCTCTTAAAAGAAACAGAAGAAAGGCCAGTTTACCAATTCTTTAATAATCATCAATTATTTTTAAGTTACTACTCTTTGCAGTTGTCAAATCACACTAAGTTTAGAAGATATCCAACCTGAGCATCAGTAGCACCCAGTGAGGTTTCACAATCTTAAATTTAATTCTATACCAGTGTTAAATACTATCCCTCGATCCTCAGGTGGATCTGTTTGAGCCCTGAAAATATGTGGAATGCAGGTCACAGAAAATATTTTCCCCCTCATTTTCTTAGTTAGCTTACAAACCAGTAAAGACTGGCAATGGCACTTGACATATGAATAGCTAGAAGTTTTATGAATGACAACCTTTACACGCATATATACAGGGAGGTTTTACTCATCTTAATTTTCAAATTGCTATAAACAAGATCCATCCACAAGAATGTTTTTTCATTTGAAATTTGTTGAGTATTCTCAAATAGGGACTTTCACACAGCTTTTGGTTGACACATTAACAATATATTAAAAATTTAAAAAAATTTCATATTTTAATAAATATTATACACAGATTGCACACTTTTCATAATCAGAAGGAAAAAGAAAAAAAAAATCTTTTTTTTAGAGTATTTTTTTTTACACAGAAATTTCTAAATATGCATTCACTGCAGACAACTTTTCAGAGGATAATTCATATGCTATCCTCTATTTTTATTTTGTTTCAACATAAATGGAAACTTTTTACTTGAAACCTTAAAAGATGATGAGTAAAGATTTTACCAGCCTCTGTATATAGTTTAAATAGTGTGCATATGAACCTGACTGTTAATTTAAAATGAAATAACCATGAAACTTTTAATAAAACTAACATTCTATTGAGTTTATAACACATGAAAAAGGGTACCAAGAGAAATTCAATAGAAGAGTGCATAAATCAAGTAATTATCATAAGAATTGATTCTCAAAAATAATAAATTATTGAATATTTAAATTAACACACATTTATATACATTATATATATTATTTAACAAATTAGAGAAAAAAATACAATAAAAACATTTTGTTTTAAATGTACATAAAAAAAAGTTTAGTTTTTATCATGCATTATTATGATGAAATATTTTCAAGAATGAATAAAAAGCTAATAGTTTTTTACAATGTATTGTTAATTATAATGTATATATTTTAATTAGGAAACACATGTTGCATTAACAACCATCTTTAAATAAATTATAAAAATTTAATAAGCTTTGTCTCATGCAATTTTTTTTTTAATAAAAGTCACATTTTTTTTAATAGCAGAGTTGAACTGAGTTGGAGGGAAAAAGGTTTTCCATAATAATTATTATTTGTGATTTTTCACATAACAGGAATTTATAAGATATTTCAGAGTGGTCTAGAAATAGAAGTCAGATCAACTAAAATCCTGTTCAGATGATAAAAAAAAATGCTTTTTTTTTCCAGATCAATGAAAGAATTTTCTTCAATCAAATTTTCTAAATGCTATCATTTTTTTTTATTTTTCTATCACAAATATTTACTTCATGAATTGGAATGTAATCACAAAAGATATAAGCAGCACATATTTCAATATGCAATTCATGTAAGTATATTAATTTAGGAAAAATTCATTTTTTTCCAATATAAATATAATTTTTTCTAAGACATATACAATAATTTAAATAAACATGACTGTTTTGCAACATTAATATTAAATAGTAAATATTAAAAATTTAAATACTTATAAGTAATAATTATTTAGAAAATTACATTGAACAAATAAGTGAAAATTAATTTACATTCTGGCACTTTTCACATAAATAAATATACAGTTAAGCACTCTCCCTTTCTATTAGTCAATTATTAACATTAACTTTTGTAATTAAAAGCAATGATATATGAATTATTTAATAAAATATTGCTCATATGGTTTGAAAATAAAGATTCAGTCAGGTTCTGATCTTAAATTAGCACAAACAATTTTACTTTTCTAAAAGCATAGTTGTATCCATATTGGGTAAGAAGGAACTTGCAAAGAAATGAAAAATAATTTGTTAATTTTCAATGAGCCTAAACCGCTACAATGATGTCAATATTTAATAGTGGAATGATAATTGAGAAAATTCATGACAATGAACAAAAATTGACTGAATAGAATGTATATGGTATCAAGCTGATAATTATACAATAACAATAAATTTAATTCATTTATCCAGACAAATATAATAGAATGACTACACACATGCACACACACACATACGAAAAACTCAGTCACAATATAATATAGATATGAACACAGAAAATATGAACATAGTCGATCAGTCGTTTCCAGTCGTCAACGTGATAGCAATTATTTTTTGCCAGGGCAAAACAGGGTAGACAGTGAAAATTATTTTTGTTTGCCAGATTTTATCACAGCAATTTATTTTCACTCATCTTTCGTAGTTTTTTTTTTTTTTTTACAAACATAAGATCACTATGAGCCACAACCTTTGAAATGCTGCATACAAAATATAAATCACATTATTACAGCATAAACAGCCAAAAACAAAATGCATTCTCATCAAAAAACAATTTTAGCTTCTATATCACACATGACTTTATATAATTAGTTTCCCACAAATTAAGGAATAGGTGTATAACGAACAATTCTTAAAATTACAATCTATTTACTTATTGCCAAAATTTTAAACCATTACAACAGTATTTGAAAACATTCTTAGTTTTTCAAACAGGAAAGACAGAATATATATATATATATTTTCCTTTAAACATGAATAAGAAAGCATTTTTTTCTGCATGCTTTAAAAAAAAAAAAAAAAAAACGTATATATACAAAGGAATGTAATAATTTCTGAGCAATTAAATATTAGTTTTTGAGCTGCTTAAAAATATATATAAAACTGGAATTATTTAATAATCATCATTTGTTTTAACTATCACAACTTATGTTATAATTGTAATAAAATAAAATGTAAAATTCTTAAAAAAATATTTATGATTCATTAAAAAAAAAATTAAACTTATGTATTATCACACAAATAAGGCAAATTGTTACACCCACAAATTATCTGACATTTTATAAGGGGGGAACTGGAATAAAAGTATTGAAAGAAATATTTTGAAAAAAAAGGGGGGAAAAAAACCCTACTAATTTATGGAATATTGCTTGCTTGCATACATAAATACATACATATTTATTTACAAAAAAATTTCTACAAGTCTTCAGATTGAAAAATTAAGAATGTTTTCAGACATGAATATTTAAAAAATTGCAATATTTTATTATAAAAAATATGTTGCACAATTTCAAAATTAATACAATATACAAGACAATGTTCATATAATATTAGCATATTTTTTAAAATTAGTATGAAAGGTTTTAAAATATTTTCTGTTTTAAATCTGCTAATAAACTATTTCTTTCTTTAATATTTTAATCAAAATTGGAACAAGATAAGAAAAAATTCATAATAAACTCTGAATTATGAATTTTTTTTATGAGTATTTGAGTGAGGAGTATGAGTATTTTTATTAAAAAAAAAAGGAAAAAAGTTGACTTTCAAAGAATATATACTGCAAATATATTTGATATGAATTGTGAGCTCATACAATATATCTAAGGTTTATTATAAATATTATTACAATACTGGAAACATTAGTGAACAGATAAATACAATTAAAATACTGTTTTTAATATATCTAGATCTTTAAAAAAAATAATTATGCTTCTATATGAAAATAACCCTATTTTCAATTTTGTTAATAAATTGTTATACTTATTATACATATTTAAAATTAATAGTGTAAGTACTTTAATTCATTAAACTCACATACTAATAAAAAATTTCCCACCACATAATTTCCCCCACTCACATATGTATTATTTAAAAAATGTAATTTTTTATTATTGCCAATTCATATTTGGTTTCTTTTTTTTTAATCACGTAAAGTGTTTTTTTAAAATAATAGAACACAGGTGAAAATAATTTATTCATTCTACTTTTTATGTTCCCAGACATGTAACTTTTCATTACGAAAAATCTTATAATTTTTCAATTTGTATAAAAGATAAGTTTTAAAGAAAAATATAATTATATATTCAATAAGTTAGCCTGAGTATTGCTTTATTGCATGTATTAAAAATTAATCAAATTGAACAATTAAATTAAACACAACTATTAAATATCAGAACTGGAAGCACTATAAATATTTGTTGAAACATGACAAGCAAATTGAGAACAATTTTCAAAAAGAGACAATAACATGCAATCTTTTTGAACAGACAGATATTTTTTAAACAACTTTTGGCACTCAGGAAGGAAGAGGCACTTCAATATTTTAATCTTAAGTAGTAAAAAAAAAAGTCTACCTTATTATGCAGAAATTATAATAGACATTTTTTAAATATCTAACCCAAATAATGGGTTTAGAAATCAATGATCAAATTCATTGAAGTAAAAGTAATTTGATTTTGGTTAAAAACTAACCATTAGAAAAGGGGGAAAAACAAACCCACTATTCATTCTTAGCTCACAGTGAAACATTTAAGCTTACCATAAGTTTTGTAAACATTCTATAAACTCAATAAAATTATTTTCAAAACCCAGCAATATAAATAAACCTGGGAATGAAAAACAATCTAACAAGATTTAAATCAATAAATAGATTCAAAAATTTTAACAATTAAATGTAAATACTGTTTGTAAAAGCATAACAAAAAGAATTTCTTCTAGTTTTGCCAGATATGCATGGAAGAATTCTCTCTTTTTTTCCAAAAAATTTGAAATTCAATGATGTCAAATCCAAAGGTTCCTAAGGTCATACGCAGGCGAACTGCTAGGATCTTGCAAACTGAGCATTGTCATATTCTGTAACTAACCTTTTGATATAAGCCAATTTGTTGTGCAAAAAGTGAAATTTGTCCAGAGCCTCTACATAATTCGGATCGTCCTGATAATTTTGATATTCTTTAAGAATTTTTCCTTTGATTTTCTGAAAAAAGAAAATACTTATATAACTTTAGTCTTAAAATGAACAAATTGTTAACTGCACACACACCCACACCAAAAAAAAAAAAAAAAAAAAATTCCTCATTCACTGGGTTTAATATTCTTATATAATAGAAAAGCATACAAAAAATTTGCAGAAAAATGAGTTTAGCCAAAAACTTCATTCAAAATTAAATCAGTGTCCAACATTCAAGTTCATTGCGAAAGTAATTGTAGATCATAACTTGTAGGCACAAATATTTTCTTCTAAATTAGAGGATTTTAAAATACGGCTGAGGATGGAATTGGTCTAGTTCAATGACTTTCCTACAATTTAAATTTAAAGGACATCCCCCATCCCCCAGTCACAGTTCTACATTAAAGACATACACAAAATGGTTACAATTGTCTAACATGCCTCCTCACAAAGATGTTATTCACCTTCTACCAAAGCGTCAATTTCCTTTATGACGAATTGAAATTAGGCTCCAGATGAAGATTTGTTCCCATAAACCTTCTTGAAGCCATAAAAGGTCTAGTATAGGCCCAGATGTTCTATCAGATTCTCATGCCAATGGTACATTATTGGAATTGATACCATAACACTATTTTACTATTTTAGACATTTGTAAAGACTAAATGAACTCCACTTGATACTGCCATTAGCCCAAGCCCATTCAACACTACTTATTATCTAAAGAATTATGAAAACTCAATTTTAATTGAAATTTGTGAATTTGTCGAGTTTATTTCCTCGAAATAAAATTTTTTCCTATATACATTATCAGTAGATTTGGAAATTAACACTTTCTTAGCAAAATTATCCTTCATGTCAATCCTGGGTACCCAAATTACATATAATTTAAATTTTTTACTATATTTATAATAACTATTTTGAATGATGAGAAAAAATGTGTTTTCAATTTTAATTTTACACATCAGTTTATTTTAAACATTATTTTAGTATAGATGTCTCTATACTAAAATAGTAGTGGTAAATAAATTCCCAAACACTTTTCCTTTTTTACAAGTTAGAATGATCACAAAAATTAGTTATCTTATAAAGAGCTCATTTAGGTTTTTACAAAGTTAAATTGATATCAAACCTAAACTTTTTGATATAAGAAAATACTTCAATTAATATGCATTCGGTTTTGTTTATGGAACAAAAATATAAAAACTGCAATTTTAATGTAGCTTTTCAATTGCATATATACATACATCTGTATTGTTGATTATAGCTAAACTTAACTGCTTGACTACCTTCATTGTTGTAGTCAATGACATAACTGTGGCCCAGGTCTTTGCTGAACACATTTTTAAAGTAATTTTTTCTTTTTTTATTTCATTTAATAATATCTGAAGAGCAATCTTATAATGCTGAATCAACATGGTTGAATATTCAACAAATGTTGCTAAAATTTAGTCTAAAATTTTTATCGGTGAAACAAGTTAATGCCATATTTCTTCAAGTAGAAAATATCTTTCATATGAATGCATACATTAAAATGTATACATGAACATATGATGCATCTTTATTAATAAAAAACTGAAACCTGGAGATTCATTATCAAAAGTGGTAATAATTCTACAAATATTGAAGGATACAAAAAGTAAAGGTAATTGGGTATGGAAAATGAATATCAATATTCTTCTTTATTAATCGAGATTCATAGAATATCATGCAATCTACAGAAACCACTTATTTCACCCATATTAATTCAGTGTTTAGAGGAATGATTGATAATGAGTTAAATTTATAATTTCACTCCAACATTAGTTAAAACACATCTCAATAAAATACTGAATAAAAAAAATTAAAAGGATAGTTTGGTTTGGTTTGTCATTCTCCGGTCATCTTGTGCACAGTTTAGGCTAAACAGACCAGGACCTACAGTTTAAAGTGGATTCCGAACCACTACAAACATCCATGGCACTGCTGGGACTCGAACCTAAAACCTGTGGTACTGAGCGCCAGCCACTTGGCCATTCAGGCCACAATTAAAAGGATAGCATAAATAGAACTATACATTAGCATTACAGCAATAGCACTTTATGATATATTAAATATAATGATTTTAACCATTTTTACCATTAACTCCTCCGAACCTTCTTCACAGGAATTTATTTGGCGTGATAACTGGTGAAACTTTTTAGAGACAAGCATAATTTTCTTGTGCAAACATAAATATTCTTCATATTCTGCATTGAAGTGAGATTTATAAAGATCTCTTTGCTCCCGAGATACAATTGTAGAATATTCTCTAATTAAAAAAAAAAAAAAATTACTTAACTTAAAATTATGAAAACTAAAATGAGAAAAACAGAGTTACAAAATAATGTTTAAATTATAGTTAATTATTTATTTAAATGGTTTCTTATATATGATCAAATGTCCTGAAAGCAATAATTCTGGCAATTATTATCCCTTCCGTTAAGTATTTAAAAAAAAAAAAAAACACCTCTATTTTAGAATTCTTCCATTAAAAAGCACATACATGAAAAAAAATAATAAACTGAATTTATTCATATATTACAAATCCGAAATTTAAGAAATTTTAGGTTTAATAATTTAAAACAAAATAATAAAAAACTTCTTTTACTACATATTCTTAAATTATGATTTTATTTTTTACCTCTCGTATTCAGGACTATCACAAACGGTTGGAGACTCTGCTGTAGGATCCGGAACTTGATTATCTTAAAACAGAAATAGCATTGTACATAAAAAGTAAAATTTAAAATACTTATAAATTTTATATAACATATTGTAATAAAGTTAAAGCAGACAACATAAATTATGAGGCCAAGTAATTTTTTTATAAATACTCAAATTTATATATATATATATATATTTATTTAAAAATTGTTCTCAACTAGTAGATCCTTCTTAAAAATGCATATAAAGATAGAATTTTAAATGTGAATATTTAAATTGTTTATGAAATAAAAATTAAAAATAATAATAATACTTTTCAATTATAGTTGTAAAAATTTAGATTAGACTTTTGTAATTATTTCACACTTATTAATCTTACATATTTTTTAAATAAGAAGCTTTAAAGAACAAATTTTCATGCCACATAGAAAATCAAAGTTTTTCCTTGAATTTTCAGAAATATTTATATTACAATAAATTAAAAATTAGGATACTTGTAAAAGTTATTTGACATTATTATTGAATTAATCATGTTATCCATATTGCATTAACAATGCAAAGTTATTCTAAAATAATAGCAACAATAAGGAAATGTTTTTTCTTTATATATATCTGGTTATACATTATAATTTTGTTCCAATTCTATAAATACAATTTTTTTAAAACATAAAATCAATTTTCTTAATAGCAGAGCAGTATGCATACATACAAAAGAATTATAGATATTATTTCATATTATGATATCCTTAAAATAATTAATGACAGATAAATACTTACGGTTATAATCCATGCCATCACGGCTGTCACAACTTGAGTGAGGGGAATTACTACAAGATCCATTCGTTGTGGAAGTCACTTTTGATCTATCAATATAAGAAGATTTATTTCGGTTATAATTGCCTTTATTAATACTATTATTATTATTCACATAGCCATTGGTGGAAGTTTTTGAGCACAGTTCCGTCTTTGACTCCTCTACTCGGTAACGGGTGTTTGAGTCAGGCGACACTTTCGAGCTGCTGACTGAGTCCACAGATTGCGGATGACTTAGAGTTTGGTTTCTTCCCATATCACTATTTACATAACTTTTGGGATGATGTGGCTCGGAGGGGGCACGTTCTTCAACATCATGCCTCTGGTTCCGGGACATCGGGTATATCTTTTGGAAACTTGGCTTACGCAGAGGAACTCCTATGGAATTATTGGATCCAGGTGAATGATTGCGAGTGTTGTCTTCCCGCGTCCTCTGGTTGAGACTAGAGGTACTGTGATTGGATACATTTTTGAGAGGAGGTGGAGGTGGTGTATTTGGGTAAGAGTCACTTGTAGGAGATTTCTGGTTTGAATTTGAGTCTTCTTGGTGGAATCCAAATCCATTCGGCATACTTGGTGGCACAGGTCCCGGAGAGAAGCTTTTCTTCGGAAAGGAGTTAGAAGAGGATTCAGTGGAAGAATTTCCATACGTTGGTCTTGGCTGCTCAGCTATGGAAAATAAATTTTATTTTATAATGCAGCATATGGTAAATTAAAATAATAGTTAAATCATAAATTATTAAAACAAACAGCATTATATAATGATAGCATTGTATTAGGGCCCAGCAAGTATATTTAGTAACTTGCAATTCTTAATTTATAAAATATTTAAAGTTATTTCTTATTTATTGTAAATTCAGTTTCAAAGCAATTATTATTATTATGCAACAATTATTCTACAAATTGTTAATTTTAGAGAAACACTATGATTACAAGAATATACAAGGAATAATGAGGATATAATTTACAATTGCTTTAATTGATCATAATTCTAAAAGAGGAAAAAAAAAAAAAAAAAAGTATCTCGCTTTGCATTACTTTATTTAATGAAATGGGATTTTATGATTTGTTGCTAAAACGAAAAATATAAAATTTAATTTTTTAATAAATAACATTGAAAGTCTGGTATCCTTAGTGAGCTTACATACATCTTGCTTGGCACTCCACTAATGGCAAATTAAGTGAATATAACGTAGAATCATGTTAGAGGCAAGATCTTATCTTGTTCACAAGCACATTGTTGAAAAACTGAATTACAGCAATAAATAATATGAGTAATGATCCTAGTATCTAAAATATTTCTAGTAGACCCCCTCCACCCCCAACGAATACTTTATATAGAAATAATTTTTATTAACTCAGAATAACATCATTACGTAAAATATATACTAAATGAAATTACATGGATTACATAAAACACTTTCTTTACCTTTATAATGAGATATTCTTTGTTTTTTACTGGGAGGAAGCTCAGGTAAACTTTCATTGGTAAAACGTTTCTAGTTTAAATATAAGAAAATATAAATAATAGCATTTGACAGTAAGTACATTAATCAAAATGCATATCTGTTAAAAAAATAGTTTGAAGTTAAATTTATTTATTTAAGAAAAAAACATGGCAAAAACTTACTTGAAGGGGAGAAGTATTGGATTGGGAATTGGAGGGTGGGCTTTCATTATTGGAATTAAGATGCTGTTGCTTGCGCCTACAAGATAAAAATTATGCATTATAACTATTATGTATATCATTTTCTAACTATACATATATGTACAGTACTACAGTAAAGAACAGGAATGCTGTCAAACCTTACTTTCGAATTATTTCTGCCTCTTCCTGTGAACAGAACTTCCAATTGTCTTGAACTTCACTCCATAGGTAGTTGGAAAGATAATAAATATTTCCTTTTAGAGTACTAATTTGTGGTAAAATTGCAGTTAATTTATTTTTGTCCTTTTCTTTTACACCTTCTAAAAAATAATAAAACAGAGAAACATTTATTTAAATTTTTTTGTATTAAAATTATCTATATAGATATTTTGAATGTTGAGAGATTTAAATTAAAAACATATATACCATGCTTAAGCTTCATTAATAGTTCTGGCCTTTTGTAAGGTCTTAACGCTAATATATGTATAATTCTATCCCTGAAAAAAGAAAAAGATTAATGTACTGAAAATATAAATATGTAAAATAAATCAGCATTACTTTATTCAGAAATTGATTTTTTTAATAAAATGACAAGGTCTTTTTTTAGTATAACAAATTAAACACAATACATATTTATAATTTTAAAGGTGAAGAAGTTCTGCATTTAAAAGTGACAAATACATTCCTTAATTAAATAATAATAGTAAAAAAATTAAAGCTTTAAAAAAAAAATGAAACAAAATATCAAGAGCTAACACTAAATTTACAAAGAGATCCAATAAGCTGTTTTTTTTAGCTATAAATTTAATATTTAACATTATTTAAACAGATAAAAATTAGTGTTATGGTTCATCTAATTTGTATATCTTCAAAAGATTAGTTTCCAAGAATAATCAATGATGAGCAAACGTGATTCTCAGAGCAGCATACAACTCTCATTAAAAACTAATCAATATTCTATTACACAGATTTCATGATAGCCTTTTTTTTCCATGTCTAGACATTTCATTATTTTTTGGAATAATTATCTGAATGTAAGAAATGAAAAAATAAAATACATTCAAATAAAATCATGTTTGTTCATAAGAGTATCAAATTCTATTGGGGGGAAATATTGTTTTCATTTTTATTTTTCATATTTTTAATCATATTCATGATTAAAATATCATTCACTGTTCACCAATCAGAATTTCATGGAATTACATCAATAAATTACACTTCAAAATTTTGATGAGGGGTTTTAACTAAACATTATTTCAATTTAAGTATTTTTATTATTAACATTTTGAAATATTATTTTGTATTATAATTATCTCAATTATATTATTTAAATATGTATATTTTTCATAGCACTTACGTTTTACATACTAAATTACGTAAAATATAAATTTGTGTACATAATGACACACTGTAATGTAATATGAATCTTTATAATATATGAAAAACTAATGGTTCTCAGTGACCTCATGAAAGCACATCCAATACATATTTAAAATATTAACAAAAACATCTAACAGAATTTTGAAAAAGGTGTGAATACCTTCTTTTATAAATAATAATTAAACATGAAAACAGAATTAAGATATCTTATTTTGTTAACTGTATCAATATCCTAGAATAGGTACATATTTTCAGATCTAAAAAATGTTTAGTTCAAAGTACTATATCATTGTTACAGAATATTTAATCTTAAATGGGAAAACAATACAGCGAAGGTAATTTTAACACATATTTATTAAATGAAAATACTTTTTTGCTAGTTAAAAAAAAAAACTTTTTTTTTTTAATTTTTGGAAAAAGGCCAATTAAATGACTTTAAAAGTTAGAAATAGTTTTATGAATTTTTCAAAATTGGATGAATTTGTCTTCTGGTGAGAAAATAAGGAACATTTAAAACATTGGATACTTTCTATACTATCGGAATTACTTATCAATACTACGGCATGTATGTCTATTGGAAGATAGACATACATGCCATAGTATTGTTTTTGTAAATAAACAAATTTTAATATTACATTTACTGTACTAAAATAATTTCACCAAAACTAAAGTTTTTGAACCTTTTTTTCTACTGAATAATGAGATAAATAAAACTACATCAAAACATGAAAATAATTAATATTAATATGTCAGAACTACAAGAGCTTGGCTTCATAAAAATAAAGTTGCAAGAGCTGATTAATAATGTTTAATGCAATGTTAATAATTATGCTTTTGTGTTAATGTTTATTAACTGATGTTTGATTAATACTTTTGTGTGATTTTATTATACTAAAGTTCAATTACAGATGAAGTTCTTGCATATTAGTTTTGTGGAAATCTCGCAATGACCTGCCTTATATTTTAAAACAATAGAATAAATCAAAGATGAATATGGAAAATAATGAAACAAAACAATATTTGTAAGATTTAAAATCAGCGATTAAAAACATTACAAAAAAAAAAAATTACTGATTTTAGTTGGTAGTTTTACGTATATAAAAAGTAGATCAGAAAACATTCTTACCTAATTGGTTGACGCATTAGCTCAGGATTCTTTTGGGGTGGTGGTGGTGGAATTGGTTTTGGTTTAGGGGGTTCTGGCCTTTTTGGAACAGGTATTGAGGGTGGTGTTGGGGCACGAGGGGAGATATTTGTCATTGGTTTTATAGGAGCAACCTTGTTCATCATAGAGGAAGTTGGAGGACTGTACTTGACAGGTGATACAACCAGACCTGGACGTTTCACCTTGACTTTCCGCCCTGTTAAGAAAAAATAATGTTTAAAAAAAAAGAAGTATATAAAAATAATGCTAAAAGTTTTGGAAATTCAAACAAATGTTTTATTTGTATTAAATGGAATACGTATAAAGAAGTGATTTTTAATATCAGGAAAATGATATTGTATGGATACAATGCCAAATGTTAATGTCTGGACAATTTTTTATTTAATAATAATTGTATTCAGATTTCTAACAATATCAAAAGGAGTATCCTTAAAAGTAAAACAATATTATTTCTGATTTCCATTCTTGAACATAAAAAAAATAATAAAAAATTACCAAAGTTATAATAAAACAATCAAATTTCATATAAGACAAAATAGATCATGTTCTATGACTTTTCTTATTTTATAGCTTATCTTATCTGAATATATAATGTAAAAGTTTCAGATTTATTATATGGTACCCTATGCCAACTTAAAATATTGCGCTACATATGAAATGCTATAAGCGAATCTCAATTACTACAAACTTTCAAAATTTTAATACAACATGTAAATTTAAGTATTTACAGGATGTACAATACTATAGTATTGAGTATTGATTTTTATAAATAATCAAAACTTAATTATTGAGAATCTCAGATTGTAATAATACACTTCATGGTCCCAGACCAAATTCTCACTACCACTCTGCATAATTGATATATTTTTTATTGTCTGTGCCATCTCTTAAATACTATCGTCAGTTTTTACATATTCAGTCATCCTAACAGAAATCTTAATTTAACTTTTTACTCCAAACCAGCATTTTAACATAAACATATTTACTTTTTTCAACATGCTGCAAAATATTAGGATAAAATTTCACAATTTTCTAATAATCAAAATGCTACACAACACATAATTATACTTATAAATGAGCTCATAAAAACAATTACATAAGAATTTAAAAATATACTAATTTGTAAGTCAATTATTAATTCACACATCCATTAAATTGTAAATATACAACACATAAATTCAGTATTTCAATTCAAATAAAGTGACGAGTTCGTTAAATTATACTCAGCTTCAATCTACTTTCCAAAATCAACTTTCCATAAACAAATAGACAAGGCATCCCAGATATCTTCTTGGTTCAGGATCTTGCTCATCATCATCATCAACTGAACTTTTGCACATATCATCATCATCAGAATTTTCAGCGCAACTCCATCATATGTTCAATAGTGATACTAAGTTTCTTTTCTCTTCTAACTGTATAACTAAAAAAATCCTTTTGTAACATATATTTAATAGATTATAGACGAACAGTGGACCTCAATAATTTGGCTGATGTGATGATTCCTTCTTTATCACAATCATACAGAACTGTGCTTTTTCTGTTGCTCAATTTAATTTGTCATTGACATACATATCTTTTCTGGATATTTCCAAATGTTAACAATGCCATCTGCCTGTCTACGAAAAATGGCATTGTGAAATCTTGGTATAACTTCTCAAAAGGTATCTTATTAGCTATTTTGTTGATTATGTTATTCGAGTTTCCCACTATTCCATTAACCATGTCCCACTCTGTATTTTCTATGGATATTGAAACCATTAACTTTTGTGTAGTCTCTCTATTATTCTGTTTGCTAGAGGATGTTTCATAAAATTTAATTTATGAGCTATTCTATAATATTGACTGTATTTTCCAATTTTTTATAAAGTTAAAGCTTGATCCTCTATCATCCAAGGGTGTTTGTGCACACCACTGAAAATTTTTGAACATTTTAAAATTCCAAAATCGAGATTCAAGTAAGTTAGAACTTCCCTCCCATCTTTTCAGCAGAATTTCAAAATAAAATTTAGAAGAAAGTGTCATAGGTCCACTTAATATGTTTTTTTTTTTATCATAAACTACAGCAATCGCAAAATTTTTAAGCATATTTATGGAGCTTTATCAGAAAAGACATTTTCAAAACACAATTATCAAGTAGTCTAAATAATATCTAAGCATCCAAATTATCTTAATCCCATTTACAAAGTTTTCTAAGATTTTCCGCATATGCTGCAACTTGGTATCTTTTAAAGGGGTCATTTGTGCAAATCTAGTAAAGTTAACGATCAGAGGATCTTATTTACCTCTCAAAATATTCACAAATAGTCTAAATGAATAATGGAGAAAGCTTTTCCCTGGTTTAATTCCTAACAGTCCTTGTTTACTTCCTGGTGATTTTATTAACTGGTCACAGTATCATCAGGTTTTGATTCATAGAATTTGCATGAGCCATTTGGTTTGTGGAACTACATTTTAATTCAAATTCCTATTCTGGAATTAATTTTTTTTGTAAGCTTGTTGACTTTTTTGCATTGAGGTATACTAATGCTTTCCTATTTTCTCTTTAATAAACAGAGTGGAGCGGTAGAAGATAAATGAGTCTTGATTACTTTCCTTTTTCCCTTTCATTTCTTCATAATATCCTTTCTTCTCATTTGAATTCATTTACATGGTCGTAAATAAATTTCTTTCTATTAATTACTATTTCGACCAGTTTAATGTATCCTAATTCATTTATAGTCATTTCAACCATTTCTGTATTTATTGATTAAACAGCAGGAACATTTCTTCTCCATCAAAGGAAACTGATTTATCAAATTTAACTTCATTCACTTCAATTGTTAGGGTGGTAAGAAGTTATGATTTTTATTTTTTTAAAGGAAATTTCAATTTCTTCATAAGTGAGATTAATTAATGAAATATTGATCACTGTTTTCTATGACTTTGTTCCATCTGTCAATAAGGTCATTTATAACTGGATGTTTAAAAGATATTATCCTTTGAAGACATAAAATCTAATACTGCCCTCTGAACATTCTGAAATTTTTTTTTTTTTTTTTTTTTTTTTTGCATTGAGAGGAACAAGTGGTAGTCAGGATGGTGTGATGTCAGGTTATTATAGTAGATGTGATAAAACTTCATAACCAAGAACCTGGAATTTCTCCTTCATCCGTAAAGTCACATGAGACCTGGCATTGCCCCGTTGGAAGAAAACACTTTTTAGGTTATGCAATGCTGAACAATGTTCACATATTTTTGTATTCAGTTGCGTTAGCTGATCAAAATATAGGTCTGCTGCGACAGTTTCCAGTGGATAGGACCTTGACAATTTCATCAAATGTAAAGTATCAGCTTTTTTTAGTGCAAATTGTTTTCTACAAGGATAGGACAGGCTCATATTGTTGCTGAGCAAAGCAAGAAAAAATAAAAATTCGATTTGTTATCATATTTTTTTTGCTTATTCACGAGGAATCCAATAACACAATTTGTAGACAAGGTCAAGCTTGTTCATGAGGTTTTCAGTTGTTACATGGCTTATGCTTAACTTATCTCCCTTGTAGTCAATAGTGATTCATTACTCGTTAAAACCATCATAACATAAACATTAAGCTCCTTTGGTATTCCAGTGTGAGGTATATCTTGAAGTTTCATGTCACTTAATCTGAATTTTTCAAATTATCTTTGGACTATATGCACTTTAACTTCAGATGGTCCAAAGGCAAAACACACATTTTTTATGACCTTCTCATAAAGTGCCTAAAATGAAGTTTTTTTTCATCCATGATATACCCCTATTTCTCAAAATGAAAAAGATAAAAAATTAATTATCCTGTAACATCAAAAATTAAAACACGAAAATACGAGCTTGAGAACAACAAAACATCGAACATTTCAATTGGAGTAACAGAAAAATGACTTAACTTTCTTGCCAGCCTAATAGATATTTAATTTTATTTGATATATTAACAGAATGCATGCATGAAATTCATTTTCTTTTCCAACATTAGTGATGATTTCACCTTTTATTAATTCCACTAATGAATCAATTTTTCAAAGATTGTTCCATAATGTCCAATCTATTATTGATTGAATGTATTTTCAATTTTACAAAATTTTATTATACTTATTGTTTTTAAGCTAATTGCTTCCTTCTAAATCATAAAAAAATTCAACAAATAGATTATCGCAGCATAATGTATGTAGAACTGTTTTAGCTTATTAGAACAAATATGAAATTTTCAAGGTTTAGATACGTTGTTTCTACTAATAAATTACTTAGTAATGCAATATTTTTCACAATAAGAAACTTGATATTCTATCTAATAAATCATCAATGCTAATAATTGCATGTTTTTTCTACAGCTCTGTTTATTTATATTTTGTTATTTCCAAATTCAAATAATCGATTCATTGCAGGTTGAACAAAAAGATTTTCTCTCTCTCCACAACCAAGGTCTTCTTTATAAACAACATAACTATTGAGTTTATCATCTATTTGAGTTTTTAAATATAACAAAGCAGATCCCAATTCATTTTGATTCATAGTTATTAAATGCACAATGATCAATTTGATTTTGATGTAGTCATCAATTTTTTATCTTTCATAAAATGGAATCTTCCATTTTATTTTGAATAGTAGTGACAAAATGTAAACTTCTTCCAACAAAATAAAATAACAAAAACAGCATTCATTGGTTTGAAGAAATTTTATTGATTACATGCATTCACACTATTATTACATGAAGCATTTGTAATATGCATGTTGCAACTTCTTTTTTTTTTTTTTTTTTTTTTTTTCATATTTACTTACTAAAATTTACAGTATCTATTTTCTGACTGCAATTCATATATTCTATGACAACATACACTTTTAAACTTATTATTTTTTTTTTTGGATCAGTTTAGTAGATTTTAGAAATTTAACAAAATCTACAAAATGCTCTTCAGCTACATAAAGAATTTTTTTTCTTCAATTGATCAGTAATTAATAATTCTTTAAGAGCTACAAAATCATCAATTTGCATACATTTAAGTTCCTCATGAAATAGTTCTGCCTGCAATTCACAAAAGTTCGTCCAAATACTTCTTAACAATTTAGTATGATCTAAATATTTCTATTCAAATTTATCCAGACTTGGTTTAAATCTTGTTTATAAGCAATTTTAATATAGTTATATTTTTCTTCAGGTTCTTTGGCAATTGACTGATTTATCACATAGAGTAGCAGATTATCTAAATGATTGAAACTCAGTCTTTATTTATTATTTTTTTTTTAAATTTAAAACTTTGCTTTTCTGTCAAACAATGCAAGAGGAAACTATTATTGACTTCTCAACATTGCTTTGCTTTCCTTTCCTTAATGAACAATTAATAATCAAATCATCATCACTACTGGATTCAGTAACCTTCTTATTACTATTTATTTCCAATTTTTGATATTCTTTCTCACTCTCGTTTCACTAATCTCTATTCCTGCATTTTTTCCCATCAATCTTAATAACTATAAATTTTATTAAATACTCAATTGATTTACAATTATGTTATTAATTGATAATGTCAGTAATTAGCATTTTCTAACTATTTGATGTATAACTTATCAGCATCAGAAAATCAACTTTTCTTTCCATTACAAAGCATGCCACATTTAACTGTCATTACAATTTTTCATTAACAACATGTAGCAAATCAAATGTGTTATGAATCTCAAGTTTATAACACATTACAATGCTTTTAAATCCATCACTTAAAAGAAATAATTTCCAAAACATTATAACTTGTGCAGCATACCAGTTATTTATATTCTTTATATGCTCCAGCTTTTAATATTTCATAACTTCAAATTTCAGAATGCTGAAATTTTACGAGTTTCTGTTTAAACAAAACTTCCAAAACTTGTTGGCTTTGAATCTACTATTAGAATTCCATTTCTGTTATTATCTTGTTATAGTTAGATGTTGATTGTACATCTCAGTTATTGCACACCCTGACCTTTATAGATTAATAGACCGAAACCTGTGGTACCGAGTGCTAGTCACTCGGCCATTCAGGACCTATTATTTACAGGAGGTACAATACTATGGTGCACACTACCCATTTATATCAATAATCAAAACTTATTATTGAGCTCTCCAGTACACACTTTTAATATTACCTTTCACTGTATTCTTTTGTTCATGCCACCTGCTGGCATTCATAAATCTTACTGATTGGTTTTTCCAAGTTTATAATTTTATTTTAAATAAATGTCCAATATCAGAAATAATACTGGATTGAAGGAAACATATATCTGCATAATTTAATTGAAATAATGACAATTAACTTAACCAAACATATTTCATCATATATAAAAAAAGATTTGTTTGTCCAAAACTTAAAAACTATAACACACAAAAATCAATTTTCTTATCTACATTATTATTTTTTATCTAGAGAAAACATTAAGAAACATTCATCATATTTATTTTTAATAATTTAAAACCTTATTTTTTTATTATTCAAGCCATGAGATGGCGACAGTCACTATGATTGATGTTTATATAACGTTTTTTTTAAATATTTTTTTTGCTTACCTCAAGCATTTTAATACAGAAGTTTAACGATTATTTTATACATTCTGAATTCTTTTTCTTTATAAATAGTGATCCAAAATAATTTTTCCTTTAGTTTGTCAAGCAAAAAATTTTAATTATTACAGATTTTTTTACACTTGCCATTGAGATATTTTTTAAAATTCTTTTGTACTTTCAGTCAATATTTCTTCTTAATAAAATCAGGCAAAACAATTAAAAAAAAAAAAATTTCTGCAGGCAATTTATATCTGATAATATAGAATAATGTTGTCTCTTTGATTAAAAGTCAGCAAAGTGAATTTGTATCAAGTTCTCATAAAAATAATAAAATTAAATGTAAGTTTCTGTTGTAAAATTTAAAATAATTTGATGGTCCATTTGATAACCAAATGCTATTATATATATCATTAATAATTATTTTACTTAAACTTGTACTCAAAACCTTTTGTTACTAATATCACATATAAAAATTATAATTTTGAACAATAACAATAAAAATATGTATCAAATGAAATTTCTTCAAAAAAAACAATGTGAAATTCAAATGTTTTTAAAGTTGAACATACCCAGATGTGCTCCTGCAGGTTTTATTACTTTTGTACTGAAAATGATAATATAAGTTTTATTAGTAAAGACATAAAAATAACAAAACCAATATACCACTCACCAAATAATTGTTTTAAAATGAAGCTCACCAAGATTTTTTTTGTTGTTCCTCTATAGATGCCATTTTGACTTTAGTATTTTCATAGCTATCTTCAGTTGCATGAATATGCATTTTCATTTGCATGCATCCTAGAGATTCAATAGATCTAGATATCAAATAAAAAAAAAATTGATTATATGATATTAATATTTTCTTCATTCAAGAATTTTGTCTTTAGCATCATAATGTATGATTTCACTTATATGGTAAAATAGAAGAAAATCAATTCACACAAACAATTTTCTAAATGATAGCATAAGACTTGTAAAAGAATATAAAACTACATATTAAACAATGCATAATAAGTGACTTAGCTCATACTTAAGTTATTGAACAAATAAAGAATATTTGCTATTATGATATAAATAATAAACATACAAATAATCTTATTCAGTGAAATTTAAATAAGTTACGTATCTGGAAAAAGGAATGAAAGCAAGGGATCGTAAATCTTTTTATAAAACTTAAATCCTATCTCAAAATGGTTTTTAAAGTTTAGTTTCCTTTAATTAAATAAATCTATGACTGATATAATAAATATATTAAAAGTAAATTATAAAAAACAATAATGAATTCTAAATTTCCCATTAGCAAATTCAAAAGTGATTGATATACTTCACCATGCAAATTTTATAACTGTAATTTATAGAAATCAATAATTGTTTCATAATTTTTCTTCTTTTTTCTCAGTAATCCTTCAAATATGTTATTTTAATTAATTAATTATTTGATTAAAATGATTAAAGCAAAAATTTCTTTTACAAAACAATTTTGTTCATAAATAATAAATATGTAGCATTTTTGTTGTCCATGTAATCAATAGAAAAAGGAAATTAACCAAATATATCACATAATTTTATCTACAACAAAAATTCGAATAAATTCCATATTTAAATGTATGACTTTACCAAACAAAATTGCATGCATTAAAGAATTCTTACACATTTAACTAACTTGAAATACAGATATTTTTGATTTAAAATGTTTTGCAATAAGAATTTTTTTTTAACATGAAGATTCTTGAGGTTTAAAGTTTGACCACATGTCATGTAAGGACTATACTTTCACACCAAGTTAAAAAGAATGCAAAATTTTAGAAAATGTCCATTTAGATGTAATGATTCTAAATAAATATTTTGCAGTCAGGAAACAAATCTAATTACAATATTGAATAGAAAATACCTGCCTACAAAGTTTAAGTAGTTTGTAAAGTTTAAGTACGCTGTAATGTTGTGCAGTAATAAAACATGCAATTCTAAGATTTTGAATGAATTTCTGTAGATAAATGCTTCAATTCTTTATATTTGACTAAAATATATCCTTTTAATATATTGAATGACTTGATTGAGATTGACTTGAATGACTATTGACTTTTGAATGAGAAGAGGTTATGTCACTTAAATATTCAATATTTTTTGTTTTACCTATGCCCAGTCTGTCGAAGACATTCGAAGCTACCATGTGGTCCATCTGCTTCAACATTGGAAAGAGTAAAGCCAAAAGTTTGTTTGCCATTACTGACGGGCAGGTTGATCACCTATAAAGAAAATGATATGAAACTTTAGAAATCATACCAATAATATGTACTAAAATAAAATATGCCATTTATATATTGATGATTGTCAATGTTTGATAATATTACAGACTAGTTTACTAGTTCAATATCAGAAAAGAGAGCCATTTCATTAGACAATAACATAACAAATTTCAATTGGTGACAGCTGGATATAATACATTTTATTGCTGAATAATATATAAAAATAACATACAAAAAATGATATAAAGATTCCATATACCTTCCCTTTACTGGCAATGTTTTGGCACTGAGACTAAAGATCAAGGAAGGTCATTTTTAAATTAACAGATGTTGGCATATACTTCAAAAAACTTATATTTGACATAAAAATGTTGCCATTCCCCCATCCCAACATAAAAAATCATTCGAATATTAAAATGAAAATTGTGTAAAACAATAGTTTTCTGGTATAATCGATTTTATTATACAATTTTTATTCTGAATGCTATACTTTTTAAAATGATAAAAAATCTAAATATTTTTGGAAAAGCAAAGTTGGAAAAAAAAAAGGGGGAAACCGATAATAAATAACAACAAAACGGGATTTTCCATGTTAAATATTTTAGCCTTTTTCAAAATATTCAAAAAAACCCACAAAAGAATGCAGCTTCTATCAAATTAATTTGGTAAAATTTTCATTTCTTTTGATAGATATAATCTTAAGTATTTTTTAAAAATATTTCATTTCAGTTTTAATGTTAAGAAGAGTAATAAGTTAATAGAAGGAAGTAAGCGTTGTATTTGAAAATTATTTCAACAAAACTCAACAACAAAATGACTGTTTTAAATTAAAACCGCACCATTACTGAAGCGGTAAATGATTGGCCTGGGAAAATAAAACTTGCATCAAAATACACCAAACAAGGAAAAATGCATTAAGAGCTTTTAATAAATACAAGTGCATTATTTTTGTAAAATAGTTCGGCGTAGGAAACGAGAACAGCTTCAGCAAGTGACACAGAAGAGGGAAGGGAAAAAAAAAGTAATAATAATGAAAATAAATACATAAAAAAAAATCTAAAAACGGACCCAAAATTTCCTGAAGCTACACGCAGCTTTATTCTCTTCTGATATCGTCTGCCAGTTCAAATTCGGTTATTGCCCTAGAAATCGTTTGAAAAATCCCGCAAAAATTTAGCTTTTCAGCTAAAGGCGCACTCGCCGAAAAAAAAAATCGTTTAAGCGAATAAAATTGCATTTCAAATTGACAGTAACGAACTTTGGCAAGATGCATAAAAATATGACCCCGGGCACACAACAACTTTCTAAAAATATTCGAACGGTAAACGATATCAATTAAAAAGGTGAAAATTCACAGATCCTTCCACAAACGATTTTAAAGTGTAATAATAATGAAATATAACAACAAAACATAATTTTCAAGCTCATGAATTTTAAACAAGTATCACATGAAGATTTGCCTTTCAAATGCATATTAAGCAATTTTTTAATACAATTTTAAATAAATAAATAATTGCAATAATAAATAAATAATAATTCTTCGAAAATTCACATTATTATGAAACGTTATTCGAGTACAATGAAGAATAGCAAGGACATTAAGATCATTATTTTTGGTATAAAAATTAATGAATTATTTGTATAAATGCATAACTACAGAAAGTAAGATAATTTTAAAATTAAATTAACTGATGGATAATTTGGTGAATAAAATTTGATTCAATGATAGCGCAATACTCGAAATACATATAAAATAGTAGGCATTAGATAAGATGCATACAGGAAGTTTCAATTGCTATGCCAATAAAATTAATCACCAATAATCAGATCTGCAACCTAATCCCTCAGAAACAAAATAAAGTTTTGATTATTTCCATTGCTGTTTTGACTTCGCATTGACTTTGTTTTTTATTTTCGTCCATAAACGACTATGTAAAAGACAATCTAATTTATTAACAACACACCCATTCAATTCATTCTAACTATTTTTTTTTCTAATGCAGCTGGCAAATACTTATACAGTTGTCTTTTTTATGCCATAAGCAAGGGCTGCACCAGCGTTACTCACTTAGCACTACCCAGGGGGTGCGTGTAATTTGAAAATAAGCCACGGACGCGGAGTAACAATACCCCCACAATCTGTTAGACCGGGACCACTTATTTATTATATATATATATATATACTAATACTGAACTTTTCAATTATATACTGTACTTCTTTAAGTAAAGACCCCCTCTTTATAATGTAACAAGACGAATTATAATGTTTTGAATAAAGTGGAAAATTGGTAAAATGACAGTCTGATTTTGCAATAATAGAAAGTAACAGAACGCAATGTGCAGAGTCTAAAATAATAAATAAAATAAAACATTCTAGGTGAGAAAAAGAACGGCCATTGAACCCGATTAGCCAAAAGCATAGGATAAGTTATCTAATTGCTCTGGTCTCCTAGGTAACGTATTTTTTTCAAGTTGGAAAGAGGTATCACGCGCTTTACACCTGAGAAACTTACCTTTGACAAAGGTATCAACGTTGAGCAAGTAAGTTTCTTTGTAAATATAATTTAAAACAAGTTGGGTCATTCAAATGTTTTCAGCATTAATCTTGTTCCATATTCAGTTTCATATTTGCATCCTATATATATAATTATCTTTCTTATTTTATTCTGATAATCGTGAAAGTTACTTCGAAGCAAAAAATGTACGTCAAGAAGATTTTACTCGTTTTGCCAAGGACTTCACCAATTTCGCATCTCAAAATAATGAATTTCCTTTAAAGAATTCTTGACATTATGTGATCATAATTTATGATTTCTTTAAGTCAAATTAAAACGAAAGCCAATCAATGTAAGCCCATAGAAGCTTCCTATTTTCAATGTGTTTAAGTTGATGTTTTTAGAAGGTATTTTTCCGCTAATTACAGATTTAAAAAAAAAAAAAGTTTTTATCCAAATCTTTTAATACTCGTAGAACAAGAAAACAGATTAAAAATCGATTAAGAGGGAATGCATAAATAAAAAGGAATCTTCTGAATTGAACTAAGCCTGATTTTGACGAAAAATTTAAATCTCCCTGGGTCAAAAACCCGGCACCGTGTTTTCTTTTCCTCAACAAAGAATTTCGGAAGGCGCCACTAGGAGTGAGAAATCATCTCTTGTGCAGATCTGAAATGTCTCCCGAAGAGACAACAGCCGGTTTTACGAGTCCGGTGACAGATTTCTCTCCAAATAAGGCTAACGCTCATTCTCCATTCCGGGGACTACGTCCTTTTCACTATCATTAAATTCTGTCACTCATTTTACTAGCATCATTAGACTCGTACAGAATCAAACACTTTTTTTTTTTGTCTTCCGAGATGGCATACGGATATTAAAAAATTTTTAAATTGAAGGCCAGTGACTAGACACAGAGTTTAAGATTCCCCCCTTTCCCCCAACACGTAGTTTAAGTGAACTTAACATTATATGATTTAAAATTAATTATTATAACGTTCGAGTTGAAATAAACGCTTTCACGATATTGATCATTAAATTAAATAAAAATAGTCACTGTCATTAAATTAGGATAGGATCCAGTAGGATATTAGCCAGTTTATTTGTATATTGAAAGAAAGGTAAAATTGATTTTCACTCTTGCAGAAATTGGGTAGAAGTCTGTGGTCGTATAAAAGAATTAATGAGTTAAAACATTAATAATATTGGTATTAACAAGTCTGTCAACGTAAATAAATATAATAAGGCGCATATATAGTTTTATTTTATTGAATATATTTGCTCATTGGAACGGACATATAATTCAATTGAGGGCAATAATCTGATATCTATCACTCAATAGTTAACTCAATAATAACCTTAAAAAAACACCCTAATATAAGTACCATAATTCTTTAGATAACATATCAACCATTCTTCTTTTCCATTGGCGCAGCCAAGGCCATCTGTTTACTAGCAGATTTCGAGACAGGAGATGTTTTCTCCTGTCTCGAAACCAACGTCCAACGCTCTACAATCACATTAGACCGATACCTACGGTTTAAAGCGGATTCCGAAACCTGTGGCACCGAGCGCCACTCACTCGGCCATCATTAATATTTATTATTATTATTTGTCAAAATGCTAAGTATAAACCATTTTTAAAACAGTATGTAAATGTTCAAACTCCGAAAACTTTAATACTAAAAGATTTGTTGGATTATTCATAAAATAATTTTCGACGATAATGTGTCAACACTTTGCAGTGGAAAAATAAATAACTATTCACTGTAATAAATATCTGGTTTAAAAGGGTAAAATACTTTATTGTGATTTGAATTTTGTTCGTTCAAAACCTGAAAGTAACATGTTCTAATAAATTTAAAAAATGCACAATTCTATCAAAAAGTGACTTTGAGCGTTTAGATAACGAACAGGATCTTAATGTGTCTAAACACAAGATAATGTGCCTAAGGCAACACTGTTCACCTGAACAACTGCTATAGGAAAAAAGCTAACCTAATCTCAATGACATCATTTTATCTATTCCTTCTTCCATCACATTCTGATGGAAGAAAGTTTTTAAAAATGCCGAAGCAGCTTCGTGTTCATTACCGGAAACATTGCAGTAAACATCGCACTCAAGGATACTCAAAAAATCAGAAATTCAAACTATGACTGCGGATGACCAAATTTCCCCTTCATTTTTAAAATTCTGAAACTGTTTAAGTCTGTGTCGAATCAAATAAAATGTACCAGAGAAGCAATGAAGTTGTCATAACAATGATACCAGACTTGACATAAATCTTAGTTGCAGAAAAATATTGCACGAATTCAGTATTAGTTTATATCCTAAGTGCTTTACGTTAACTATGATAAAATTTACATACAATGAAGATCTGGCAAAATCTGCTTAAAACCATTGTTTTCTCACACGTTCAATTTATTTTATTATGCAGATAACGAATACTAAATACATTACAATACGAATTTGATTTATAAAAGGAAAAAACATTCGACTATTAACCATTTTGAGTTTTTAAATGGTTCTATAAATACATGACAATATCCTTTTCTGTAGTTATATATGAATCTATGACAAATAACAAATGGAATTTTTAATCTGCATACAAAGAAGTAGAGGTTTACATATCGCTGCAGCAATAGTTAATGCCAAACAAAATTAGGGTTAAAAATAAACAAAACAGGCCAATACCATAATCTTAACACGATCTAAACTGATCTTGGTCCCACTTATCAATACAACGTTGATAAGGCCAATGTTTCACTTGATCTGAACAGATTAATTTAATTAACATTATTCAATTCACATTTTAATATTCTTTTGCTCAACTAAAAATAAAACTGGTATTGAAATATTTAACAGTCTGTTAAGTACGCTTTTAAATGCTGATATTCATTTTGACTGAATCCCTTCTTATATTGCAGACAGATCGTTGGAAGAAGCTTTTACAGAACTGCTGATGTCATCTGATATTAACGGGAGCTTGTGCTAATCACAAAATGTGAATGTTGACATTATATATTGATATTTTACTTAGAAACACAATCGAAAATATATCATGATCAACGTCAATCAACACATTTATGATATGACAAATCGAATAGCAATTTTAATTTAATTTTTTTCTTTCCCGATGTAGATATTGCAACAAATTTGATTCACAATTTACTAAGATGCACCACTCTAGAAGATCAAAGCTGTAGAAATCCTGGATATTCTAAGAAGAACTAGTTGACAATAACCATCAGTTTCTTATAGGAAAACACCAAGTATAAAACCGAAACACATGCCGATTGATCATTTGTAAACATTCTAAATAAATTGATAGAGAGGTAGAATAAGGGGTACTTGGTCCATAAAGGCTTTAATTCTCGTTTAAGTGATGTCACCTAATAAACCATGAACAGGCGTATAAAATTACTTTGCCTTTATTACATTATAAAAGTTAATTAGTTTTATCCTACCTCTTTAGGCAACATGTTTATAGATACATAATATTTATAGAGCATCAGAACTATGTACTATGGAATAAAAGTTGAAATTACAAGGGGAAATTAAAATTGTTTCCTTGTTACAAATTGAAATTACAAACTTTTCTAAATTTTTGATAACGAAAAAAGTCTTATTTAAATCTTCACAGGAAAAAAAAAAGGTGAACGGCTTCACAAGACCAATTTAAAGAAGAAAACCCATCTTCATACAACCAACGAGTCTTCAAGAATGTGACAATTCTATTGTGAATTTTAGAAAACTGAATATGTAATAGCAGGGAAAGGAATGGAGGTAGATGGCACAAAATGACAGAAATGACAATAGAAAAAAAAATCCGCCTTTTGAAGAAGATGGATCTTCAAAAGAGCCTTGCAATCTATAGCAGGATGAGATCTTTTGATGTTAACCAACTTGAACGCAGTATCGATCAAGTTAAGATCTGACTCCTCCGATGCAACACAACCATGCTTCCTGCTTTAATTTGGCTCATACGCAATATTGTTTCGGACGAATTTACCATCAATAGCATAACGAATTATATTATCATAAGTACTTAGAACAGATAATTTTGGGAATTAAAAAAAGGAACAGAATCAAGATTTATGTAACATAAAAACAATCATTTAATTTTTAGCAAAAAAAACTTTCTTGATTGTAAACACTCAAAGTTAAACAAAAAGAAAAATGTATTCAATACAAAGTTTAATTCGCTATAAGCATAAATGTTTCACTTGATTTTTATGGATAATTGCACACGCACAGAAAATTACACAACGCAAAAATTATTAAAAAAACAAACAAAGAAAGAGTGGAAATAAAAATATTCTTGGTATATAGATAAAAAATTACAAGAATTATATGTCTTAATTCCATGCCAATAAAATTGAGCATTCAAATTAATCCATAACTGCATAAATAAAATAAATTTCTGGTTTAATATTAGAAATAATTCTTATAAAAGCTATAGTTCTTATAATTCTATAAGTTTTTTAAGCCTGAGACTAAAAATTGATTACAGAAAACCTAAGATTACTCAATGATTTTTTTTTTTAAATGCACTTAGGCCTAGATAAACATTATTACTTTCAGCATACATGTCTAGTGGTCCAGAAAATAAAAAAATAAAAAGGCAAGGAAAGGTTTCCAGCGAAAGTGAGAGAGCTGCTTCCAGGAAAAAGTGTGTTGGCAAGTCAAGCGAAAATTAATTAAACGCCTCGTTTGTCACGAAACTTCACTTCCAAATAAAAATGCTCAATCGCAAAAGCTGAAACCAGAACTAAGTTTCCATGTCAAATGATTAAAAACAACAATTTTGGGCTTGAGATAACTGAAGGGAAAGGTACGACGGCTCGGCTCAATCAAGCGGACAAATGATTCAATTTCCAATCTGACGCAGCTCCAACGGAAAACGGAAACACTTGATCAAACGCTGTGAAACTTATGGGGGAAAAAATGTGTGAAATGGTAGGAATTCCCTTTGGAAATAGTACATCCGAGTGTAGGGCGTTTCACTGCGAATAATTCAAAGTGCGGATTTCAATCAAATGTTTCAATCAGCTGGATGCATGCAAATCAAATTAAGATTGTTTTTTCAATTCCTTCTATTAGCTCACACTCTCCCCATATATATCTTGTTCAAATGAATTTTTTTTTTGAACTTGTAGTGGATGGCACTTGATGTTAATACAGTTTTTTCAAATATTAATTCATTCATTAAATTTAATTAATTAATTTTAGGTTTTTTTTTTTAGATTTAAGTTGCATATATCTACCAATAGATGGCGCCAGATAAACTTAAAAAAATGAATGAAAATTATTTATAAAGGACTTTTTGCAATATAGTGAAAAAAAAGTAGGAATTGACTTAAAAAAAAAAAAAAAAATTTATTTTTTATTACTTGTTTTTTCTCATAATTATTCAAAATATAATCGTTGGTCATTTTATAGACAAGGTAAAAGTTGTCAAAAAACAAATCAACAAATGTCAGAAGAGTTTGATTTTTCATTTTATTTTCGAAATGTAAGGCATCTTCCGGTTACATTATTAATTTTCGGGGAAAAAAACCTTTCTCTTAAGTTGTTTCTAGAACACTACTTCAAATAAATTTTCCATTAGTAATCATGCAATTTTGGAGCCTGATGACCGAGTGACTATTGCTCTGCGCCACAGGTTTCGGGTGAGAGTCCCAGCGGTGTCATAGATCTTTATAGTGGTTCTGAATCCATTTTAAAAATCTGCCAGCAATCAGACGGCCTTGGTCCATCATGGGGCTGCTGTGCCACTGATGATGATGATGATGAATCATGCAATTTAAAAAACTTCTTAGAGACGTTAACTAAAGAAAAACCACTATACATTCTTTTTATATCATTCTTCCGATTTTTCTTTTCGTTGGTAGACAATTACAGAATTTAAAAAACACCCCATTGCAATTTATAACAAAAAAAAAAAATTGTTCTACAGTTTTTCCAACTATGTTTTCAGTTGTCTTTATTACAAAACTAAAATAAACGAAAACCATCAAACACAATTTCAGCGACGCAATTAAAAAAAACCAAACTTTTCCTTTGAAAGAAACCAGATAAATTTCAGAAAATAATAAAAATATCTAAGCGAGAACAAGACAGGCGTCGGAGGCAATTTTCTCATCAATGCAAACGCAAGATTTCAAAGATTCAACACTGTGGTGACATTCGGACAAATACAACATCCAAAATCCCAATCCAGACCGCGAACAATAACAAAAGAATCGCTTCCTTTTTTATTTTTTCTCTTACTTTCCACACTGACCAGTTTTGTTATTGTCGTCGCTGAATAAGTAAACAAATAAAAAGGGCAACTCAAAAGATGAAGGTTTCAAGCTAAGGTTGCTACTGTTTTGAAAATGATCAGACCCGCTCGCCTTGCGCGCATTGCTCAGGGCTGTGGGGCGTGGTGCCACAACAATGGAAGAAATCGCTACGTTCTATTGTACGGTTCAAATTTGTTCGCCGCGCCCCTTTATGAGTAAGGAATCTAGCTCAATCAAGTTTCTTCCAGATCAAATCTACATCCATCGTATTAGAAGAAACATGAAACAATTCTTACTTGCTCTCAAAATACGTCTCTCCACTTTCTCTTGTTTGTAATTTGTTACATTGGGATGCTACGGTTTCTTTGACCAATCCAGAGGTTTTCGTTCTGATAAGTAATTTTGATTATATTTCTGCTTTGCGGCTGTGTGTATTTATTTATTTTTGAGATTTAATGAGATATTAGAAATATAATGAATTAATTTTAAAGTCAAAAGCAACAACGTTCACAACACTTTTTTTTAAAAACACATTTTTAAATTGGTTTGTCGCTCTATGGTCATCTAGTGCACACGAGGGCTACATACACAGGAACCTACAGTTTAAAGTGGATTCCAAACCACTCAAAAACATCCATGCGACCACCAGAATTCGAACTTGAACTCTCTGGTATCAAAGGCCAAAGCGCTAGCCACTACACATTTTCAAAAGCCAAAATTAATCCACATACTAAAATGTTGAATAGGTTGTTAGAATTATTGAAGAAAGAAAAAGACAATTTCAACGCTATCATAGTAAGCGTATTGCTCATTTATGAACTTTTTTTTTTAGACAAACCTTTTCTTAAAGATATTTTATTTCATCAGAATTCAATATTGTTTTTGGTCTGGAAATTTAATTCGAATCAAAACTCGTATCTTTGATATGTTAGTCATAAAATAAATAGAACTTGTGCATGTATTTCTGAATGTGACACAACTTATATAAAAAGGTTTAACTATCTTTTTTGTAAGATAACATTAAAATATAGCTTGAGAGGAAATTATAAAAATAATGGGCTCTTTTAATCATATTTTTAATACTGCGTAGTATGAAATATTTTAATATCAAAAACGCGGTCGCTGTTTTCAAATCTGCTTTTAATGAGGTGAATAATATCACTAATGGGGGAAATACATTTGAATAAAAACTGTCAACCACTCCAGCCTTCACTAAGCATAACAAAGGTAAAACGAACAAACAATAGGAAAAACACAAGCTCAAATGAAGGTGACATATTTGTACAGTCACAAATATTCGCAAAAATATAATCGTGATCAACATTCAAGAGATGGATGATTACAGGTGCTTATAATGCACCTCTTTATCAGGCACAAGAATGATACGCACACATCTTGTTTATGATACTTGTCAAAATGAGACGATGACAAAAGATAGCCAGGGGAAAAAAAAAATATCACAATTTCCTTATTGGGCATTTCCAAGTCCATTTTTATTTGTATACATTTTCTGTTTAGACTTATCATCAACAAAGTAATGAAAATTCCAGCACAGAAAATGTACAAGACAGAATTGCGGTTGCGAGCTAAGCAATTACTATTGAATAGCAAAAAAGTTTATGGTGGACTTATGTTTAGTTTATGGTTTATGGATAAATTCATATCTTTTTGGGGGAATTTTAAATAAAAAAAAATTTCTCAATTACTCAGTGAATTATTTCTAAACTACGTCAAGAGTTTTTGAAAGTATCATTAAGATCTTTCAGATATTAGTTTACCTCTGATGGATTATTGATACTTTTTTAAGTTCAACTTTTACATGATTTAAATAACTGCCACTGAATAGCGAAAAAAAGTTTATATCAAACTTAAATAAATTCATATTTTTTTGGAAAATTTGAAATTAAAAAAAAATAATTCTCAAGTAGTTAGTGAATTATTTCTAAACTACACCAAGAGTTTTCAAAGTATCATTAAGATTTTTCAAACATTTGTTTACTTCTGATGGATTATTGATATTTTTTTTAAGTCCAACTTTTATATGATTTAATCAAAAATGGAAGAAATTTATTTTCTGTCACTTGAGTCAAAAATTGTATTAAAAAATAAAGCTTAGATTTCCAGCTACTGACTCCAGCTAGATTCGTTCCTTAGATCATCTTTAACTCACAATGCACACCAATTTAAATTCCCAGGCATGATGACCGACTTTCAAAATCCCATTGTAAGAAGACTCCTAAGCCCAGACCAATAGACCCAGTTGCACCACTGAGACTATACGAAAACAATTATTAATCAGTTTTCACCCAACGAACGTCCTTGGAAGGTGAATCCCCTATACACTACTCTTCGTCATTCAACACGGACCAAAAGCACTGGATACGGTCTAGCCAATGTCCACACGCATGACTGCCTATCGAGGTTAAAAACAAAAAGGAGGGGAAATGGCATTTCACAGGAAAAAAAAAAAAAAAAAAAAAAGATTCCAGACAATGTAACTTTCACCGTATTGGATATAAAAACGTTAACGTTTCCACCGAAATCTGCAGTACTTCGACGCGGAGCCAGGAAAAAGGTGGAAGTGGTCGGTACCAGAACAGGCGAAGCTATGAAGTCGTTCATTATTCCATATGGGTAAAAGCCTTCAACATTTAAAAAGCATTAGGCGTGAAACAATGGCATGGAATGGCCCGAAGTGACATGTTTCATTGATCTGAGATATTTAAATGGTAACCTGACGCAAGGTGATTTTGTCAAGGAGGAATGAACGACAGCAATCAGCCGTAGGTTTTAAAATTAAACTGCTATAAATAGGATAACGTCATTAAATACCTGGTATTTTAAGAGTAGATACACGATGCATTTTAACAATGAATGGCTATCATATATTTCAGTATTGAAATTTATATACATAGATTTTTAAGACAACTACTTTTATCTTTTTAGCTATTATACATAAAGATACTTGAATTAAAGTGTCATAGTTTAGAAAATTATGTCATTAACAGAAAAAGAATTGATCAACAATTGAGGATTTAATTTTGTAAAACACTTAATGAAAATTAAGTTACATCCATATATTAATGTATTATCATGCACTCTAAAAGTTGAAAATCATTGAGAATCAAAACGTTCGAATAAAATTTTACAGATATAAATACATATTTATCATGATAAATACATTTGCAAAAGTTTCTATATTATATATATAAGAACTTATATAAACTTTAAATAAAAACAGTTATCTCAATCTGTGGCAGAAAAACTCACCAGCAATTGTAAACCATCTACCCAATAGCTTCTATTATCTAATTTTGGAGAACATTGACTTCCAAGAGAAGAAAAAAAAAAAATCGATGTAAACAAGCTGAAGTATTATGCTGATTAAAGAATGGAAATCGGCATAGGGGATGGTAATAAGGATACAACTGCACCGCTGAAACTTTTGCGATTACAAGATACCTCTATGAAAAAAATGTCACTCATCAAATGATAATCAAGGTACAAAATAAAATATGATTTATTTCATTTTATTTTATTTGTTGGATCTTTCAATGCATCTTACAACACACCTTATATCTATTTATTCTAACTAGCATTCTGAAATTGCATGTAAACAAAAAAAAGCAGGAAATTTGTCTTTTTATTAATTGCCAGTGATAAATGATGAAAAATGGAATTATCAAATTATTCAAAAATGACAAGTGGTCAATTTATTTCTGGGAAGCTTAAGATAACAATATGGTGAATATCTAACCAATCACATTGCCTTTAAATTTAACGCAAGGGTAAATAAAATATTTGCACCTAAAATTGAAATTATTGGTGCGATAATTTTTTCCCTCATAAAATCTTAGATTTTCTTTAACTAATTAGTGGTAAATAATCCATATAAATAATAATAATTATAATAAAACAATGCAATCATACAGAGTTAAATTTCTATTCATTTGTGAATTATTTGCCGATACTTGAGGACACATTTCATGCTCCAATTTTAAAGAATCACCTACAACGTCTTTGTTATTAAAATTTTCGCAATTGCCCTAAATATATCCGAGGAATAATTTTACAATTCATAATTCAAATTCAATTATTAAATTTTGCCAGTTATATGCTATTAAACGGAATTTGCTGACGCAGAAAGATTTTTATACGAACTCCAATATAAGATTAAAGAATTCGCGAAAATAAAATAGTAATCCTTCATCGGAAGCTAATTAGTTTCGCTAACCAACTTTTTAAGCTTAATATTAACGTTAAAAAAAAGAACCTTTCGTAACCTGCTTGTTGAATAACAGCACAGTGATACGGTTTGAGCTCCTATGACTTCATTCGCTTGGATTTGTCATTGTTACACCAATCGATTTCAATGTGGAACGGATATAAGATACGGCGTTTCAGTTAGCAAATCAACCCTGAAGAGCGCAGAACGCAATCCAATAACTATTGGAAAAAAATCATTCTAGCAGGTTTTCAACATTCATTTTATACCTGAAAGATAACTGTCATGCACATAACATCATATGGATAAAACAATTGCTTTACTTAGAAAAATAACAGGAACTTTTAAAAAAGAAAAACTACTTGATGAAAACACTTAACAGCAATATTAGAGAGTTTTTGCATACCGTATTTTTATAATACAGCATAAAAATACGGTATGCAAAAACTCTCTAGTATATAAAGTAAAAGTACATAAAAGTATCCGGAATTTATAATTTAAAACTGCACTTAGTTTATACCACGTGAAATTTCAGCGTGAGCTATCACTCGGTGCATTGACAGCAACCATTTTTGTAACCAAACAAAATTTCGTGTACCGAATCGATAAAAATATTGCGGAAGAACTACAGTGAATCATGCATGTCGAAAACACAAGCATATGAATGGTATGAAGCTTTAAAAGAAGGCCGAGAAGTGGTAGTTGATTTGCCTCGTTCTGGTCGACCTTCAACTTCTATGACCGACGAAAACGACAAAATCGATACATTTGTGGTCGCAAAATTTTCACAATTTTTCTGTAAAATTTGTCAAACCACCAATCTTCAGATTATCAGTATTTTGCATTAGAAATTTCCTATTGATTCCTTTGTACTTTTCATTTTTTTCCACTAATAATATTTTACCCTCTTTATGTCGAAGTAGTCGAAATTTCGAAAAAATTCTCATGAATTATTTAATCAAAGTGTTTGTTAAAAATAAACTTCAATAACGAAAAATAAAGCGAGTTATAAATTTAAAATGATGGGTATATTCATAAATACTTTAATTCCATGAAAGAAAATTAAAATTTATTGAACTTCTGTAGCTAGATCAGCTAATCAACCGTGTGCCGGTCAGTAAAATAATAGGTTCTTTCTTCAAGGAAATTAGCTTAATCTCGAGTATTTTCCTTCCTCAATAAATAACTCTTACATAATGTAATTGAAATTCTGCGGGGTCAGTGAGGTAGGGCGCCTTTTTTACAGCTTTAAATAGCGGAAATGTATTTTGTTTGAATTAGTGAATTTGACAATCTGGACTACTATTTTACAAATTACTGCCAATCGGAGAAGGTAGATCAGTAGTTTTCTAGCAAGCTAAAACTGCTATCCGATTTTTGTAATCCGGGGTCATCCGTCACAAAGCTAATAATAGAAGCAGTCTACCCAGCTGTTTCCTCAAATTATCACAATTTAAATAGATTCAGAGAGAGGGCTATTCTTGCAGCTAAAAATGAAGACGTCTAGGAAATACTGAAACAAATAAATGTCATGTTACTAGATTTGCATTCAGACATAATTACTAAAAGCAAATCTTCCGATACTGTAGTAGATGTCGATGAATTTGTCAATTACTTAAACTCACTTGATCCAGATGGACTGCTATCACAACATCTCTTATTTAAATTGGGATCATCAACAATTTTACTACGAAACCATTGCAAAGTCTTACAAAATGGATTTCTGATGAAATCTTACAAAGACACTAGGTAATGTGACTGAAGCGACTACTTTAACAGGAAAGATGATTCCGGATATCACTCATTCCAACAGATCTCCCCTTTTAATTTTAAAAAATTGCAACTTCCAGTGATTAAGTCACAAGCTTTTAGAAAGTAGCTACTTAATTCGAGTGATTTACGAAGAAACAATCAATAGTTTCAACTTTCCTGGTACTGCCTTTCGTAATTTTTTTTTTAATCATTTAAAAACAAGGAAATCGATATGGCATTTTTAAAATTAGCAGAAAAAACATACCAATTTGTAATCATTTCACAAAAAACGTATAAATTAATATTAAATTTCTTTATTTTAATTAACCACACAATTTTACCAGCAATCAATCTGATTTAAACCATTAACAATCAAATACGTTGACAATACCTTAAAATAAGTTGATACTCTTAAGAAAAATCCTAAACTTGTAAAAATATTTAAAATGTCAACGCAAAATAAAAACAAAGACTATTCAGTTATATTAAGATAAACGAATTATATTGGATAATAAATCTAATTCTTCTAACAGTACCGCTTTTATTTTTGCTAATTTAAATACTTACTTTTTAATCAGTAGAAATTTTTATATATTTAAAAAGCTGCAGTAAAGCATACATTTTCAGAAAAAAACTTAGTATTTCTGAATTACTCATTTCGTTGTCTTCTGAATTAGAATTAATCGAATAAGAATCGCCATTATTTCACATGCTAATTATCACATGCTTCCTTTTTATTCATTACTAACAAAGGAACTAATACGTAAAATGTGTCACAAGTCAAGGTACTCATCACAACCCTCACTTTTCTTACTGGTAGGGGGGTTACATTAATCCTAGATACGGGTGTACTCATCACTTGTTAAAGGATTAAAAAGCAAAAAGAACAATAAATTAATCAGGTAGTTGAGAAAACGAAGCCCAAATACAATGAACAAATAATGACGATTTTAAATATTGGAAATGAATATTTAACAAATGCAAGGGAACATAAATTGCACAATATTAATCACACATTCGAAATGTTTTATTTTGCTTTCATAATACATACTATTCATCATTGAAGATTTCATTAAAACCCGAATAACGAAATGAAAACAAATATATATATATATAACAATTTTACGCAATTAATTTCCAAGGATTTGTCATTCAGAGTGATGCAAGAGGATAATACAAAATTGGTTCCGATTTTTATTTAACTTCAGTCGCAATTTAAAAGTAATAATCATTTTTAATAGACAAGCAGACTTAAGCCATCCAATTATATTTTTTGATTATTCTGCATAAATTCAAGTAAAAAATTCAAAAAAATATCTTATAAGAAAATATTTAAATTTCATTAATTAATTTTCATTCAATGCTCAATGAGAATAACAAATATAGTATTTTTTTTTTTTTTTTAATTTCTCAAGACATAAATTAAGCTCAATAAAATGGAATTCACCAAAGGACATTTCAATATAATTTGTTTACATTCAAGGAAATATACAAACAATTTTTATTTTGGATAAAGGGCATTTTTAATAGCATTTAACATAATAGAAGGGCACTCACTAAATTATAATTATGATTAAAAAATGATACTCATACATGCTTGAAAATTTTAAAACTGCAATTTACGAATGGCTTATAAAATAATTAAATCTTTTAAGAATGATAAGTCAAGTGAAACTAAAATTTCCATAAGTCAACTATATTGGATTCAAATATGTATAACAGAAGTCACATTGCCCAATTTAATTAAACAGAAAATAATTTCAACGTTATCTTTTCAGTAAACCCTTATCACTATAATTTTATCCTTCTACAATAGTTATGACATCGACAACTTGTCTCTAATTGTACCGAATTTAAACTTAAAATCTTTTAATTTTAATTTTGTATCTTACTTTTATTTATTTTTAATATTTTTTTAGAGTACCATTCATTTAATTTTTGAAACTTTATCTTTTATCCAATACTGACATTTAAGCAGCCAATTAAAATTGTAAATTTATATATGAATTAAGATGAGGAGGTAAAGGAGTCTATCCCCATTGGTACTCCACAAACGGTACGCCGCCAGTTGCCAACATAATCTTAAATAAGCAAATATATATTTGATCAAGGGCTAAGCATGTCACTATGTGATTTCTTTCGATTCTCGTTGTTGTTTTCATGTTCTTTGTGTCCTTTTTCTTTTTTTATTTTATTACTTATTGTAGCCTGCCATTGGAAAAAAAAAAAAAAATTGATCAATAAGAAACAAATTTTTATAGCAAATCTGCTGTGTTGAGTGAATCATTATCTAACAAATTCATCATAGCACATTAATTACTGTTTATTAATAACAGGCTAAAGTATCGTTCACATTTCTTTTTTTTTACCTAACATTTTTAAAAATAGGGTGACAAAAAAAATTATTAACAAGTAATATAAAAAAAATTTTTTTTAAAGTCAATTCCTACTTTTTTTTCACTCTATTGCAGAAAGCCCTTTATAAATAATTTTCATTCATTTTTTTAAGTTTATCTGGCGCCATCTATTGGTAGATATATGCAATTTAAATCTAAAAAAAAAAATAAAATTAATCAATCGAATTTAATTAATGAATTAATATTTTAAAAAACTGTATCAACGTCAAGTGTCATCCACTACAAGTTCAAAAAAAAAATGTATTTGAACTCGCGTGGATGAATAAAAAGTGTTTTATGAACGATTGAAAATTTCAACAAGATATATATAGGGAGAGTGTGAGCTAATAGAGAAATTGAAAAATAGGATGACACTAAAAATTATCAAAAAAAGAAAGGCCCTGAACTTTCATTATAGCTCCAGCTATAAACAGAGATTTATTTTTTGCCCGAGACAAATTAAAGAATGTGTGTAACTTAAGATATCTTTAACTCGCGCGACTATTGAAACGCCAAGTGGAATGCCACCAGGATACAGAGACCTGTTAATCGACCCCAACTTCCAATTCAATGGAACTATTCAGGTCAAACAAGGAACCCAACAAAAAAGAAAAATCTTAACCAAAAACTTTCTCTGATTTCTAGGTCGCGGCTACGGAACGGGACTTTCAATCTAGTATCATAGAAGTTCTCGCTACCGAAAGGCAATGTTTTAGTATGCAAGAATAAAATGTTCCGACAGATAGTTGCAGTTTAGTGAGTGAGCGAGTAACATTTTTTTCCACACAGGAATCTTAATCCCATACAACTACCAAGAATCAGCTACCTTTATTCGCCGCGCTCCATTTCCGCATTACACAGTTTTAACATTAAGTGTTTCACGCCGTCTACCTCTTCCCCTCTCCTTCACCCACCCCTCCAGAGCAGCAGACGATGAATTTTTCCACCTTCCCTCCAACCTCAGGATTTTTAAAAGCGCCGCGGCCTACTCTCAATAAGCACTGAGAATAAACAGGAACTAGACAAGGAAGAAACCGTTTGTAATTGGATTGGATGGAAAACACAAATGGCTGCTTGGGATTTTGACGAAATCGATGGGTTTTCCTATTACTAAATGGAGAGATTTTTTTTATCGCTGTTTAAAGCTCCTCTCAACTTTCCAGCATTACCAAACATTGCAAGAGATCAATAAGTTGTGTAGCATAATAAAAGTAATAGTAAAATACTTAAACGAACATTAGGGAACCTAAGAGAATTTCTAGTAATTTAATTTTAGATTTTATAATACAATAAGGAAAGTGTGGAGGGTTTATTAATAGAATGAAATTCTCCCATGGATGGTTTTAGCAATTCCAATGATTCATATTTCATAATACTACTGCGTTCGAAAAGTAAGACCAATTTTTTATTTAAAATTCCCAGGGCTTATGGAATTTCAATTTTTTTCCCCCTGTTTTTTTAGGTTGCTGGCACTGTACTCGACATATGTGTAAAATTTGACGTCAAAATATTCATTAGCCTTTGAGTTACACTTGATTTTATGAGACGCTAAAACTGATTCTGGCGTTTTTTGAAGTGTCTGAATGAATTGAGCAAAGAACTTGCATTCAATTTTGTTTGTGGAAACGTATAGAATGTTGCAGAATGCATTCGGTGAGCATTCCTATATCGGAAAGAAATGTTTAGAGGTGGTAAAAACAGTTCAAAGAAGGCAGAGAATGCTGCATTGAAGACGAACAGCCCTCTGGTCGACCACCAACCTCAACCGACGAAGCTCACGTCCAAAAAATTACAGATTTGGTGCTTGCACACCGTTGATTTACAATTAGAGACTTCGTTGATGATGTTGGAATTTCAAAAAGATCGGTTAATTCCATTTTGATCCTCAAACGCGTCAAATCTCGATTGGTACCGAAAACACTGAATGCGCCAGCTCACACGTTGATTCTTCGTATTCACACAGTGCGACTTCTGGCTATTCCCTAAACTTAAAAGACCACTCCGAGAACACCGTTTTGAGTCGATTGAAGAAATTCAACGTCAATCGCCGCGCGCTTTGAAGGCCATCCTTGCCGATGACTTTTTTGCGTGCATTGAGAATTGGAAATAAAGTTGGCATAAATGCATTGTGTTCGGAGGGGATTACTTTGAAGGCGATGAAATAAATTTGGAAGAATAAATAAACAGTTTTTGAAAAAAAACTTATTTTTTGGGCACAGTAGTATTACGGAACCAAGAGAATTTTTAGTAATTTAATTTTGTATTTTATTATAAATACAATAAGAAAAAGGTGAAGTGTTATAGAATAAATTCTTCCATTGATGGTTTTTATCAATTCCAATGATTCATACTTCATAATATATTATAACCTACTTTTAAAAAGTGGCATTTATGATTGACATTAGTATTTGCTACTGCCAAAAAAGTCAAGGGATATTTAACTAATATCTCGAGACATTCCTCAACACAATAAAATGCAGCAACTTGATTCTATCAGTTGATGGAAGTTCCTTGAGGAGATGTCTGGATATGCAATCTCGATGCGATGATAGCCATCCCCAATTGTATTATCCTTCTGTAAGATTTCACGCAAGAATGGATCTTTCGATTTTATCCCGATTATGATGCATGGTGTTTAGGTTTTCATAATCCAGATCAGTGGTTCTTAAATTTTTTTACGTTCGCGACCCCCTTTCAAATTAAAAAATTTCCAACGACCCACACCATCGATGTGCAAAAAACATGTATACAATTGTAATAAAAGTGATATTATTATTATGCTGTAAATATTAACAACAAATTTAAAATGTGGTATTTTTTCAAATTTTTTCACGATTCCCACTTTAGGAACCACTGATCTAGATGGTTACATAAGTTCTTGGCATTGTTTATTAAGCTCTTCATGGCCTCTTAAGGCTCCTGTCATACGCAAATTCTATTTTCTCTCATACCAACTGGAATAATGACTCACAATGATATTGAACCAAAATGTTTTCCTGATCAATGAGTTCAAGACATGCGTAAATTTTAATTCAGCTCTTTGCTACTAAGCCGCACACACACCAAGGGTTTGAGCGATGAGGTGTAAAGGGTCGGCCAATCAAAGCGTCACGTTCCAGGCGTATGATTGGTTGACGCTTCACGCCTCGCAACTTAACGCCTTGGTGTGAATGCGACTTTCGTTTTCACTCTAGTAAGTCTTTCCTTTAAAGTGAATATCATGCCATGTGTTGTTTTTCTATATCCACAAATTTGCTCAGATATCGCTGGTTATAGTCATTAAACAGATGTGATCAAAGAAGATAATGCCCGCACCGAGCTGTTCTCGGCACACAGGATACTTTCACATAGGAAGATCGAGGCATGTAAAACGGTACAACAAATTAAAAAAAAATAAAAAAGGCGTCTAATTTCAAATATTATTATGCATTGAAATTCTAATAATTACCATGTAATCATAATCACGTTAAAAAACATTTGACAAGGATCACAAGAGACGCACTGATAACGTACTGCATTATCTACATAACTATTTTGCTAGCGCGATTTGTGTATTTGAATAGAGCTATTGCGTAATTTCGATGTATACAATGTATAATTTTAATCATAACGAAGTTTTTCGAACGACACTGGATATTTAATTTTTAGCTCAAAAAAGTAATATAATTATAAAATTCGCATAAGGAACGTGGTTAATTTTTTAGAATATCGGAAGAAAATTATAACTGTTCCGGGAAAATCAACTAATCAGATTATTATAGTTAATTATTTCGGGTTGATTTAAAAATAGTCAGAAAATTTGTCATTTGGATTCAATGTCGTTAGTGATCGAAATTCACAGAACGAGTCGTTCAGCTTCATTATTCGGGAATAGATGGAATTTTGTAGATCGATAATTTATGTATGTAATTTATAATATTTTTATGCAATTCTCGAACAGGTAATTGAGGCGACTTCTTTTGATTTTCCCAAACTATGAATACCCATGTATTTAAGACTGAAAAACTCAATAATAACGAATAACTCAACAGGAAGTTTCTCAGACGTTGATAAGATAGTGTTTTAATTACAGTCCAGTCACTGGATTAAGTTAATTTCGTTATCGGACAAGAAATTTTTAAAAAAAAAGCGCATACCCTCTTCAGCATAACTCTTCCTAGCAATATCCTTAAATATGCAGGCAAATATTATAAGCATAATTTATTAAATACTATTGCGAATTACTTCAAACCATTTAATCACAAATTTTAGGGTTAGTATATTGATAGTATTATATTTTATCCTTTTAAACACTAGATTAGAGGTGTTAAATTTTTAGTATTTTTGAACTGCATATATAGAAATAAAAAGGCCTTAGCTGCATCTGAAAGAAGACTAAATAAAGTTAGAAGCATAAAAACACTAATTGCAACGATAGCTATTAAACAAGAATAACTAAAGGAAAATTTATTATGTTATGGCAAGATTTTTTTTAGATCTTTTAAATACACTATCCTATATAATCACTAAAATAAATATCTTTTTAAAAAACAGAAATAAGAAATGTATAAAGGTATTTTTATTTAAATTAATATCATTAAGAACTTGATTATTTTTTAGCGTTATTTTAAAATAAACTTCTCTACGTTTTGATATTATGGTTATCATTTTATGTTGGACCGCGTTCATTGCAGTGTTGGGTCAGACAGCCTTAAACTAGACCTAGATTTATTTAATTTATATACTGATAGATTTGCCTAGATCTTGCTGTCAGCACTCTCCGTAGTGCTAGCAGCAATACTTATCTTTGTCTTAACGTGTGTCTTTCTCGCAGCCACCACATCTGCACGTTAAAGAAATACTGTTTTGTGATGAAAATTATTCAGACATTTTACGCAATGTCCTCGACCGCATTGTCAAGATGCCAGTTCAAAAAGAAGTCTCGCATAATGTGGGGTGCTGATAGATGGATTTTTTAAAACAAGATTAAATAAAAAGGGTTTTTTTTTTTTTTTTTTTTTTTTCCGGTCAGCATACACTAAAATATTTTCCCAAAAAAAGTCTAACATGCTAAAAGTTGAAACTCATAAAATGAAATTTTTATTTCTTGAGAAATCCTTGTCCTTAAATATTGGACCGAAAAAAAAATTAAAAACAAAAAATTATTTTGTAAATCTTGTTTTTACAGACAACAAGAAGAATTATATTGTAAAATATTACGGTAATCTAAAGTTATGGAAAAAAGTTTGCTAGCATGGAATAAAATATATATAAAAAAAAAATAATAATAATGCATTATTAACAAGGAACAAGTTCGAAAAAAATATTTTGAATTGTCATTAAAAGTAAATATTTTGGAATCTTCGAACAAATGCAGAATTGATTAAAAAGCATGATGTTAATGATTTTTTTCAGTATGATGTTTAAAAAAAAAAAAATCATTTAAATGGGATGTTTAGAACTATTTCAAAAATAAAATCTAGAATGGAAAACAGTACAGTAATGGACGAACATTGGATAACTCACTAATTTGTCATTCATCAATACACAAACGAATACGTTTTCTTGATAAAACAAATTACTTTAAAACAATTCTTTTTCATGTAATAAATAATAAGGAAGCATTTCTGGTCCCTTATAATTCTGGTACGTGTTCCAAATTTTACAACTGAAAAACTACAAATTCATAAATTCGTCGAAATTGGCAAATTAAATAATTATTTTTAATATATTCAGTTGGGGAAAAAATTAGTGCTATGAAATCAGTCAAATGAAATTTATCTGTGCAACTCATCGACATTAAAAGGATTTTTGATATTTTTCAATTGAAATAGTTCAGAATTTTTGCTGTCGTGACCATAACTTGATTTCTTTTTTAACAATTCTGCATATGTGCAACGGTTAATACGACTTATACTTATTACTTTTTCAGATTAATTTTACTTAGAAATTCTTTAAACTGCATATTTTCTCAACAAATCAACTGATGAATCAATACTGATATTTTTAAACTATAGTTCTGGATACCAGAGTGATTCATTCTGGATATATCTTTTGTAGCTTATTTCAAACTACACCAGTTTTATTATCATGAATCATGAGTATAAATGCAATTTGATAATATAGTTATTATAATGAAAGAATTATCAATTTCATATCGTGACATTTATCATAAAGAATCTTTAGAAGAAGTTTGTCCGACTCGTGGATACGTGCGTCGCTGGTGAGCAATTAGAGCTGAGGCTCAGTCCGCTGGCGGCTTTTTTGTAGACACTGTTTCAAAAAATGAAGAGATTCGAGGGCATTTGTAATATTCAGCATCTTGCCTCAAGTCAGACTACCTGGTGGAAGTTTTCTGGATTTTTTTTCCATAGGATACGCAAATACGGGTTAGTTCCCCTTTAAAGCCCTCCCGGAAGGCACTGCCCTCCTTCTTCTGCGACACGGAGCCAGACTTCTACCTAGGGGTGCTCCATCACAACAGAAAATGCCCCTCATTTCCCTCCATCCATGAATAGACTACTCATGGGATGCCCCCTCCGCACTGCAGGACAATGAGGGTTAGACACAGAAGTCTCAACTATAAATAAAACTAAGTATAAAACAGAAAAATGAGAATAGTTTTTTGTAAAGATTACAAAAATTTCGTACAAATTGGCCAGGTATCGTCAATATTATAGATTAACTCATTATACATTAAAAGTCGGATTTATTGTACAGATTTTTCACCAGCAGCATGAAGAAAGAGGGAAGAAAATCAGTATAAAATGAATAAAATAAACCATTCCATCCGTCATTGTTTACAGATCGAGAAGGATCGCTATCTTACGACCAGTTTCCAAGGCTGTTTCGCGATCTCCGAGTTGTTTCCCGTTCACCTTCGGAAGAACACCAGCTTCTCACACGCATCGGAATTGCAGAAAATATACGCATTTTTTAATTTTGAAAAAAAAGGAGGAGAATTGAGATGGTGGTTATATGAGCAGGCTTCGAGAAAATATTTTTATTGATATTATTCAGCAATTCTTAATATCTAATTCAAAAACAAGCTTTGAAACGTATGCCAACTGTTTGTTTTGGCGTTTGGATTCAGTTCTGCAATAGAAATTTGACAGGCACTAACTCATTTTAGATACAAAAAATAATAAGGCGTAAACATTATTTCAAATATATCTCAATGCAAAGTAATGATAACTATAATAATACAAATGTACGGTTGGTTTACATAATAAAAATTTGTTTTTACCAAAATATCAACAACTTTTATTAGGCTAATTATATAAGTTCTAATTTAGATAATTTAAATGTATCTTTAAAATATATTTTAACAATAATAAACTTAAAATAATATCAATATCGAGACTATAAATTGCAAAAAAAATTTTTTGATATTAAGTGTAAGAAAATCAATCACATTTATGATGTAGCTCTTTTTAAAAACGCTTTGTTAATCTTTGACCTTCAAGCGTTTTGCGAATAAGCAATTCTTTTATGCCATTCCACATAAAATACGAGATATTTTGTAAAAAAATTCGCACAAATAAAAAATGGGTCGAATTTTTTTTTTTTTTTTTTTTTTTTTTTTTGGAGAGGAAGAATAAAACCAAAACTTAACCACACGTCCTCATACGCACTGCAAGAGCGCCCCCGTGGCGTTCAGGAGAAATGGTCAGTAGGTCCCGAGACTCACCCGAGAGGATGTACAGCGCAACTGAGAAGTTTAGTCTCTCACCCGGAGAGGAAGTATCTTTCGCGCACTCTGCGCCTACCTGAGCATCGGGTTTTTGGCTTAGAAGTGAAATCCTGCCACGAATCTATAATTATATGTCTTCAGATGGGTTTAATTGTACTGTGTAAATAAAGCTGTCTTCTCCAACCTATGCCTCAAGTATTGCTACTATACCACACCCAGTTACGATCCAGTTGCCCAGCCTGCGCATTACAAGAATGAAGCGAACTTTTACAATCTGCTTTATTGTCTTCCCACAGACTGCATAGATGTTTTCGTTATCTTCTCTTACATGTTTTATAAAAGTGAGCGTTACAATTAGGAAAATCTTCAAGAAAGCATTCACCTCCTAGGAACCGATGTTGACGCTTCGAAGTAGGGCTTCATTGAAGATATTAATAAATTCAGGAATTTAATTAAAGTTCTCCCTACCCGTGCATTTGAAGCAATACAATTAAACTATTATTAAAACCATGTAATGCAAATATACAAGAGCATCGCTGCTTTAATTCCTCAATGAAAATAAAATTGCAGCTTACGTTACTAATATTAATTAAGCAGCCAACTTAAATTATTGATTTTATATAATAACTAAAATGAGGATTTTGTCATTTAACGAAGTAACGGTGCACTCAGTAACTGGTACGTTTGTTTTAACTAAATCGCTGATTCACCGCAATTTCCCAATTTTGTTTTTTACAAATCCAAACTCATTTAAAATAAATATTTCAACCACGCAAAAATAAATAAATAAATTTTCTTTTCAGTGTCCCTTCAGAAAGAGCAAGTAGCACCTCAGAATCCGCAGAAGCGGCTTTCTCCAAGGTCACCTTGTCATCTTTATCACGATTTTTATAATAGTTCGTCTGAACTTAGAAGCCTGTCACTTATGAATTGGTGTAATCCATAACAAGTTGGGCTGGAAAGGAAAGAGTTGCAAAATGCATTTTGACGTTTGCGGCTACACGTGCATCCGTGTGACACGTGTTTTACCAGACTGGGATACGTGCATTATTCACAGTTCAGGATTATATTTTTCTTGTGCATCCAACCTGTGAATCAACTCCGTTTTATAACCATTCCAAGGTATGAAGTTCACTTTTAAATCGTCAATTTTATCTTCATCTTCAAAAGTTTAAAGATAATAGAGAGTTTTTGCATACCGTACGTTAGTTACTGCAAGACGTCCGTTAGCTTTTTCTCCCTAGCGCGCATGCACAGTTTCCTATGAGCATGCGCGCTAGGGAGAAAAAGCTAACGGACGTCCTACGGTAACTAACGTACGGTATGCAAAAACTCTCTAATAAATAAAACAGTAAAAATTTGGAGCAGGGAATCTCAATCATAGAAATATTCCCAATTTGCACAATTTACATTATGCGACAGATGTTTTCAAATTGAATTTGAATAATGCGCAGGCATGGGAAAGAGGAAATTTTAATCCGAAGGCATACATTAAATTATTAAATCTGATTTATCTCTTTATATTATCTAAGAAAAGGAAATCATTTTTGAGGCATTTAATGAATGTTATTAAAACTTCACAATATTAACATCGAATATTGAATTAAGAATATAAATAATCATTTACTTGATCATTCAATAAATTTAAAACCGAATTAAAATCGGTGAATATAGTATTATATCTTGCATCAGATCCCATAGGACATCTAAATAAAGGTTTGTTACAAATGAAGGAAAAATACGTTATTCCACATAAGGAATAATGCATACATCAAATTGGTGTTTTCTTAATGAAAGGGAAATTGTAAAACCATCAATTAAAATAAATATTTATATTTACAAATTTTTTATCTCATTGATTCACTTATTCAAAAGTTTATGTAAAATAAAGTACTGATTTTACGTAAAGAAATATAATGCATTTCAACAAAGAGCTTATACAATAAATTTATATTAATACTATACGGTAAAAAGAATCCTTTAATAATTTAAGGGTTGGAGCAACTCCAGAAAAATTAAAATCGCAAACAATACAAAGGTAGACATCTACGAGCTTCTTGCCATCTCCCATCTTGCAACCAACTGATTACAAAATGACAGCATAATTGTCAGAAATTCTGTAAATATTTCTAAATGTCTGGTACTGCCAATAAAAGAAAAGTTTCTCAATCACTTTCCCAGAATGGTAAAATAAAAATATATATTTGACTTAATTTTCTTTTCATAGAAATTCGTTCGTTCGTTTTCTTTTTTCATAGAAATACCTTTTTTTTCCCCCAACAAAATTACTTATTTGAAAAAAGGACATTATTGAATACATTTTGCGCTTTGACTATCTATAAAAAAAGAAAAGAAAAAAACAACATTATGTAATTGAATTGTAATGCAATGAGATTCCAATTATGCATTCAATTATTAAAAAATAAACAACAACCATTGTAAAATAACGAATATAAGCCAATTGGCAGTTATGAATGAGCTCTGCTCGCTTGGATACCCTTAACCATAATGCACATAAATGAGATTAAGTATTAAGATAAACCAAATTTTCAGCCCGGACGAGATCAGCTCTTGCATTTTGCTAATTAAAACTCGTTTCTGATTGGCAATGAGTTAAACTCAAGTATAAAGTTTAACTGATTAGCCTTTCATGGATAATAAGAGCAGCAAAAACAAAACTAAATATAGCAAGCAATGGAGATAAATGTTGTCAAGATAACCGAGTTCGTCTTATTGTGAACATAACATTAAGACACTAATTCTAAAAACCTTAGAACTGAGCTGTAACTATTTCAAGAAAGCCTGTTTGAACAGATATAAGACACACATTTATAAAGAAAATACAACTTTTTCGATAGAATACGGCCAATGAGAGGTCAGTTTCCTATGCATTTTAATATTGTTTAGTTCTTTTCCAAATGATTATACTTTTATATGCAAATGCTTTGAATGTTACAGGTCTAATTTAACATTTTAAACCCATTTATTTTTTAAAAATGAATCATTTGTTCAAGTCGCGTTGCATCTTAAATCACTAGATAAAAATTATCCACTTTTATATACGCCAATGCATTTCTATGATTCACCAAATTAATAATTGCACTTTCATTTTCAATAAAGCTCTTTGCATTCTTTGCCATATTGACAAAATAAGTGGGTAAAAACGTTGGCATTATGAATTTATTTCAAAAACGACGCAGAATAGCTAAAAGAATCCAACAAAATAAGTTGTGAAACGCTAACTGATTAATTAAGCTTTTTCTCAGCATTATAAAAATAGCGCATATCCTTAATATTAAACACGAAAATCGTTGAGTATCACCCATTCGTAGAAAATCGACATGCTAATAACAATAAAGCAGAGACATCACGGTAAGGACATAATGAAAGCAAGTTGAAATTCTGATATGCACATACCAATGAAAAAAAAAAAAAAAAAAAAAAATCAAATTTGTGGAGCAGAGAGCACAGTGAATCGACTACCTGATTTTAAAAGAAAGAAAAAAAGATATTTTTTTTTTTTTTTTTATGCTTGCAAAAAAAAAAAAAAAAAAAAAAAAAAAAAAAAAAAATAAATAAATAAATAAATAAATAAATAAATAAAAAATAAATAAATAAAAAAAAATAAAAAATAAATAAATAAAAAAATAAATAAATAAATAAAAAATAAATAAATAAAAAAAAAAATAAATAAATAAAAAAATAAATAAAAAATGAATAAAAAAAAAAAATAAATAAATAAAAAAAAAAAATAAATAAAAAAAAATAAATAAATAAAAAAATAAATAAATAAAAAAAAAATAAATAAAAAAATAAATAAATAAATAAATAAATAAATAAATAAATATATATATATTTTTATACGCAATCAGAAATCCATATTACTCCAAATGGAATATTTTGAAATAATGCGATATTATAAAATTCCGAGACCATTGTCATAAGGAAATGAATACGAGTGATTCAAACTGTAATGATATCTCAATCATTATAGATATTAGGTAATGATACTGTAATATTTACTCACTGCAGATATATCGTGAAAATTACTGCGGAAATTCAAACCAAACAGCATTATCAGTAGGTTTTCTTTTTTTTTTTAATTATGAAAAGATAGAATACTGAGAATTCAAGGAGTTAAAAAATGTTCAAATCTGTTACAACATTAACAGCTTTTATTTTATTAACAATTTGTTACAGTTCATTATAAAAAGAGTCATTTGTGGAATAGGGATTTACATAGATGACAATTTTTTAAAAATTGATTTAATAAAATAAATTCAAAAAATTTCATTTTAAGTATAATGTTCTGCAGCTAAATTTACATGGGAAAATGATTCCACAATTGCAACTGTGCTTCCTCCTACGCACTGGTAAGAGCGCCCTCTGTGGCGTTCAGGAGAAATTATCAGTAGGCATCGAGACTATCACCCGAGAGGAAATATCTTTATTTTCGGTTTAGAAGTGGAATCCTTCTCTTTAAATGTGTTAAATACTGTCTATCTTTAATTGTACGTGTATATGGTGTTTGTGCACATGTAAAAAAAACTGTTCTCAAACCTGTGTATCAAGTCTCAACCCAATTACACCCAAATCCAGCTGCACAACCAACCAAAAATCTACTACACAATAAGAAAATTGCTATGTTGATGAAATGATGACAATAAGAATGCCTTTTATAACACGTATGATAATATATTTCAATGTCGGTCGTTATTAAAATAAAATTGGCAAATTCACAAATTTCATGGGTTACAGCTCAATGGTTAATGCCCATGCATTTTATAAATTAAATTTAAAAAAAAAATTACCATTAATAAAAATACTACAAACTTTTTTGAACGATAATTCAGTAAAGTAAATAAAAGCACAATTTAAAAAAATCTTTTTTAAAGTTTTTAGCACATAAATAAGGTAATATAATTAATGACCCAGTCATTTATAAAGTTACTCAATTGTAATAAAAAAAATTCGTTTCACGTGAAAAAATCATTAATTTACAGGGTGATTCTAACTACATAAAATAAAGTCAGTAAGATAAAACAAATGATTCACACAATAGCTGTAAGATTAAAAAAGTTTAATTATACAGGAATCTTACTGCGCATATTATGTATATCTACAACATATGTCCACAATCACACATATGCAAATTCATATGTTCAAATATTCATATAGTCAAATTCATATGTTCGTGCTGCCAAGACAGAAAAAAAAAAAAATCTTCTCGTGAATTTCGATGCAGATTGAGAAATGTTAACGCAGGTGGTTAAACACTCTATGGCATTCATGAAATGTATTGCATAATGGAAAGATTTATTGCGCAACAACAAAAAAAAAAAAAATTACGTTATGCCTAAAAATTCAGATTAGTGTAAAACATAGATAGAATAATAACGAACAGTATTTGGAAAATATAATACATAAACGAATATTTTTTCCAAAATTGACAATCACACTAACGAAATGCGGTCCAGAATGTCTAGTTTAATTACATTTGAAAATGTGACAGCTTAGAATTCTAATGACAAAGCATTACATGAATTACATTTTTTTACACTAGATTTTTAAAGTAATCAAATTAAATATAATTATTAATTACTATTGTTTATGAATCATTATACATAAAGAGATCTATATTTACACGGTAATTTCGCAAAAGCTCATTCAAAAGACTTTAAAGTAATAAATAAGATATTTATGAATCTGATCAATAGCTGATCCAACTGTAAAACTTGGCACATACAACTTTTATCTTCATTAATAATACTGTAAATAACAGGCTAAGTTTGATACGTTCTAGTTTAGGTTAGTTGGGTTTGTCGCACTACGGTCATTTTATACACACTTTAGGCTAAATGGACAGGGACCTAATGTTTAGCGTGGATTCCGAACCAATAACAAACACCCATGCTACCACCAGGATTCGAACCTGATGCCTGTGGTACCAAAGGCCAAAGAGCTAGTCATTAGCCATCAGGCCGCTTGTAGTTTAGGAGAATGATGGTTACATTTTTTATGATTCGTAAAAATAAGTCATCAGATTAAAAATCAGAATATGCCAGATGCTATCTTTAATACAAAAAAGTATCTATGATGAAAGGTGTGATAAAATTTGGTTAATTTTTAATAGTAAAAAATATAGAAATGATGTATTTTAAAAATTAAAAACGACCTTCATATTAATAGCTATTTATATATCAAAAATTCTTAATTTTTTTTATCTTAAATTATGAAGAACCCATTTTATAAAAAAAAATAACTTTAAAAATATTAATTATACAGAGATTTCTACGATAATTACAAGGAACGAAGAAGCTATGTGAAAACAAATCTCTAAAATTCACAAAAAAAAAACCCACTTTTTAATCATTATATTCAGAAATACCATTTCATTTTTCAAACGAACAAACAGGGAAAAAAAAAAAAAAAAAAATAGTTTAAATTAAATGATATAAAACAATAGGAATGCAAAGTGAGAAACAGCGAAAAAATTTAAAAAGTGATTACAAGCAAGAAACAACAAAATGAGTATTCATCTTTGAAATTGTCAACATCAATTGTTTTATTCTCTCTTATAATGTTTATGATAAAAAAAAAAATAATAATTTTAAATTTATTTATTTATTATAAATCTATGCAATTAAAATTTTTAAATGCCATGAAGATTCAGAGTTTCAAAACCAGAATTTCTCTCGTAAAATGCTTTAAAAATAAAATGGCCAATTAGTCCAAATTGACGGAGTATTGAATTTTGTGATTGATTAGAATAGGAATTTAAAATAATGTTTTTAAATTCCTATTCTTTGTTTTGATGGAAAATAATAATCAAAATTTATTTTAAAGCACTTTTTCCTTAAAAAAGGAAGGAAAAAAAATAAAATTGAAAACAATCGGTCAAACTAAGATAGAAACGAAAATATTTTAAATCAAAAGGTAGCTAACGATTAATTTAAATAAGCTAATTTGGTACAGTTGTAACTTGATAATCATGGTTCATCACGATAATTCATAATAATGTAATCAATTGTATATGATATCCTCCTAAATATTTTAGTTTCGATAACTTTTAAATTGGCTCCTCTTCAAACATTTAATATCTCAATAAAAAAAGAAAAAATTTATAGAATTTAAATAAAATGTTCTTTCGCTTTCATTTTAATGTTCCTTAATCTGACGTGCACATGACGTCTTACTAATTTCCGATACTTGGCTATTCTAAATGAAAATTTAGTCAGTACTATGAACCAAAAAAATTACCCAAGCAAGAAGAAAAAATCTTCCATTCAAACAAACGGATACTACATGCAGTTTCGTGTACGCATTATCGTTTCCTCCAAGTTTTCCTGTTGGAAAATTACATATATTTATAATTATTTTTTTAATTACATCGCTAGAAACATTAAGATCGTTCTATAAAATCCTGCACAGAAAAATAAATAAGACCAAAGGAAATAAGATCAAAATAAAAATAAGATCTAAGGGCCAACAAGGAGGAAATGTACCTTTAAAACGAATTTTTCCTTGTGAGTGTCAAGTGCAAGGACAAGCAGTGACATCATTATTTGCACGTGGCCTAAAGCGCGATCGAGGTATATTTTAAACTTTTCTCCTTTTATAAAAAAATTGGCACCAGATATTCATTTTTCCTCCATCATGTCATGTATGCAGTACGTTAGAAAAAATGAGCGTGCGCTATTTCGAGTTTTTTCTATCTTCAATGAATTTAATTATATTGTACAGTTAGTTTAAAATGATATGCCGAAGGTCCAGAATCCTGATTGATGTGGTTTTAATTTTATGCAGAGCACAAAGCGGATATGAATTAAACCATGTTATTTGAATGTCGACAAAGTTTAAGGTTAAACTCTCATGAAAACTTACTGAAGGACGTAATAGTCGTCCATGGTTCATTTAACCTTTCTTGCAAGGTTTTTTACAAATTAATAACCGGAATATATATACTAGTTCTGGTCAATGTTAAAAGTAATTCACAGTACAACTTAGCGGTTTGTTTTCGTGGATTATTACAAGCTTAAAACACATTTCACAGGAATAAGATAATCCCTGGATTATGTAGAATGTCACAACCATGCTGTTTCTATAGCAAACAAATATTTCAGCAGGGAGAAAGTAAGTAATACGTGCTCCTGGTACATTCTTGTGAAAGCTTCATTGGCTTATAATATTAATTATTAATTTTTAAATCTATTTCTATTTCAAAATTAGAACAAGTTTTCGTAAAATATAAGATAATCTACAAATTGAGAATCTTATAACCATGCTGTCTCTATACATAATCGTTACTTAAGGTAAGAACAAAAATAATCAACAGAGATTTGATTTGCTTTGTCACTCTACAGTAATTTTGGACACAATTTGGGCTAATTAGACCACACCGGGTGGATTCCGAACCACTCACAAACATCCATGTCACCGCCAGGATTTGAACCTGAAGCCTGTGGTACCAAAGACCAGAGTGAATCAATAGAGTGGTTTGGTTTACAGCTCTACGGTTATTTTGTGTGCACTTTAGCTTAATTAGACTGTGACCTACAGTTTAACGTGGATTCCGAACCATTCACAAACATCCATGCCACCGCCAGAATGCGAATAAACAGATAGGATAAATTTCTTGATAAATAAATACTTGACTTAAAGAATACCAAAAGCAAATAAGATGAAATTTTGAAAAACCAGAAACTTTTCATTTTAAAATAAATTAAATAGCTCGATTAAAAATAAAACACGATTTTGGATTGAAATATTTGTAATGCTCTAGTTTTCGAAGTTTGATATAAAATTCCAGTTTGAATAATACCAATCTATTAATATAAATTTTTGTTATACAAACAGCATATGTTTCATAAAAGGCTCTTTCACACTAAATCCCAACGTACACCAACCGAGGTCTATAAAAAGCCTTCCCTGCATTCGTACGCCTATAATTTCCGGGGGTGCGCCCAAAACACCCGACATTTTTTGAAGAAAAATTCCTTCTGCTAAATTTAGATCCCCCCCATTCATTATCTTCCAGTTCCCGTTAAGTACAACAGTACAAGTAGGAAATGAAAAACCTTAAGGTGCAAAAAGAAAAAGGCAAAAGTGCGGAACAAAAGAAAGACGCTTTAAAACTTCCAGAACATTTCTTAAAAGATTTCATATTCATAAAGGCAAAATACATTATTTGACACGGGTTGTACCTCCGGGAAAGACATCCATATGTATTTTTTTCTTCACTAGCTGTAGCTCATCCGACGCTTTACATCATACGAATATGAACAGATGGGAAAAAAAATTATCTTACAAACGAAAAAGAAAGAAATTTAAAGCATCTGAAAAGGCTCGTTAAAAATTGAGAGAAAGAATTAGCATTTTTTTTCTCCAACTCAACACCGTCCGTCATTTTTTTTTTTTTTTCTTTCCTTGTCATATAAATCAAAACTGAAATTTTAGATTTCTTCCTGTGCATGCTAGAAAAATTATCATATTTTAAAATTTAAAAAATTATATATGTTTCACAAATAGACAAATGAAATATGAAAAACAAATTGATGTCCGAAATTTGTTATTCAAAGCAAAATTCAATTTTCGATCCAATTAAATACAACTATAAATATTACATGATGGATGGTTTGGTTTGTCGCTCTACAATCATTTTTGTGCATACTTTAGGCTATTTAGACAAAGACCTACAGTTAAAAGTGGATTCCGAACTACAAACAAACATCCATGCCACCGCCAGGATTCGAACCTGAAACCTGTGGTACCAATTGGCCATCAGGCCGCTATCGATGTGAAAAGCATCACACATATTGTCCCAATCTGAAAGCACACATACAATTAATGGCAAATAATATTTAACACATTTAAAAACATAATTATAGATTTGTGTAAGGATTCCATTTCTAAGCCGAAAACCGATACTCACAGGGTGCGCGAAAGTTACTTCATCTCCGGGTGAGAATCTGTAGACCAATTTATACGCAGGGTTGCGTATCAATTCAAATATATTTCCTCTCGGGATGAGAGGTTACAAACTAAACGTTTCTCAGCGGGAGAGCAGGTTGCACAGTACTTCATCTCGGGTGAGAGTCTCGAGGCCTACTGATCATTTCTCCTGGACGCCACAAGGAACATTCTTACAGTCCATAGGTTTGGTATGATTTGGTTTGTCGCTCTACGGTCATTTTGTATATACTTTAGGCTAATTAGACCGAAGCCTACAGTTTAACGTGGATTCCGAGCCACTAACAAACATCCATGCCACGGCCAGGATCCGAACCTGAAGCCTGTGGTACTAAAAGGCAGAGTGCTAGTCAATTGGCCATCAGGCCTCTTATACAAGATGGATGTGTTGTAATGCATAATCATTAACTTTACTTAATAAATATATTTGAAATGGACACATTACGAGGGAGTGAACTTAAATCGTTGCAATAAAAACATTTGATAGTAATCGAATACAAGATTTCTGCACGATTACATTTTAAAATGCAATATAAAGTCCTTTATAGATTTTTCTTAGTAATAAAGTAATATTTAGTACCATAAAAGAAAAAAAATACATCCCGGACAAGAATCTATAATATGAGCTATAAACAACATTTTAAATGGCTATCTAAGTAACTATATAAAAACTGAACAACTATAATGGTTAAAAATAAATGTTTTAAAAAGAACGGAAATTGCCAAATTTCGGAAATTATTTTGTTATGATTTAGGTTTTGAAAATTTTCACTACTTATTGCTGGAAACGTGAAAAAAAGGATTAAAGTTAAAAAAAAAAAAAAAAAAAAAAAAAAAAAAATGTTTATAAATTAATCAAGATTTTTTCAATAATTATATATACTATAGAAATTGAATCAAACGAGAATTTTATAATTGCAATTCTTAAAAAACCTTTACAAACAAAATTCCTTAAATTTAAACGAAACACAAATGTATACAAAAAATATAAAAGTAAACTCAAATTAATAGAAGAAAGTTTTCCCAAATAATGCAGTTTTTTTAGGTTATGAGTTTAACACAATAAATTGGTGCATAAATTACAGCAAAACCTATTAAATTTAATTTTTAACCGGGCAAAATCGTGACTGACTTCCAGTCTTATTTCAATGAAGGAATTCACAAAGAGACTGAAAGTTAAATTATGATAATGCGTTTACTGTTGAGCATTTTGAAGAAAGCAAAAAAAAAAAAAAAAAAATTGGAAAAAATTACACGCAAGCATGTGAACAGACAGTGAATCCTCCATAACTCAGTCACAAATGATTTCGTCTGTTTCACATGAATGCAAGCATGGTCGCTGTGACTGAATTCAAGTGAGGACACATTTAGAATAAAATTAGGAAATTTTCACGTCCTGTCATGATAGAAAACAAATAAAAAAAAATGTCAAGTTAATTCCTACTTTCTTTTCACTACATTGCAGAAAGTCCTTTATAAATAATTTTCATTCATTTTTTTTAAGTTAGAAAAAATTCTCTCTCTCACATACACACTTTTCAATCTCTCTCACTCATTTATTCACATGTTTCATTTTCCATTTTGTTTCCTCCTTGACTCAGACTAGAACCAGAATGAAAAAAGAATCTGAAAAAGACATTTTTTTTCCAGCGATCTACATGCTTCGCCACTGACTGTATTTATTCCTAAATTTATATTCTGCTAAATATCTTATATAAGAGAAATTTTTTTTTCTTCCATATAAAACTAAAATTAATTAATGAATGAATTAATATTTGAAAAAACTGTATTAACATCCAGTGTCATCCACTACAAGTTCAAAAAAAAAAACGTATTTGAACTCGAGTGGATGAATAAAAAGTATTTTATTAATGATTGAAAATTTGAACAAGATATATATAGGCAGAGTGTGACCTAATAGTAGGAATTGAAAATAAAATCCCCTATCTATAATTTTCAAATTAAACAAAGAAAAAAAATTAAGACCGAATAAAGTACTAACGGTTATATATCTCACGCAACTTCAGCCACTACGAAACATCAAAAACAAATCATAATAATAATAATAAAATCAACATTAAATAGACTTAATTTGTTCTTTAGATTTTGGAGTTCATCGTAACTTTCCTGGTAGCAATTTCAAAGTTTCGTAGAGTTAAATGTTGTTCAAGGTTTCTCTGACAGCCTCAAATCAAGCACAATTCTTCAAGGTCTCTCTCTTCAAAAGTACTGCGTCTAGAATTCGTCCTAACAACTGCAATATTCCAAGACTCAACAAATAACTCCAGTAATTGGCTGAAATCTGTTTCTGCAGTTTGAATATATCGGATGTTGTAGATTTTGATTATATTGCACGCAACCAAAAAGAAATTATGTCTGCTTAATAAAGATCAACTTAAAGGGAACAAGACGACAAGCGACCCTCAATCTGAGTTGGTTTGGTTTGGTCTACGATCATATTTTGCACACTTTAGGCTAATTAGACCGGGACCTACAGTTTAACATGGATTCCGAACCAATACTACTACACCACCACATCATTGTGCCTAGAGCTGAGTTGTCCCTTTACAGTTTGGTAATGATGTGGGTGAGAAGTCTGATTGAGCTCTGTGATGCTCTACTGCCATATGAGACCGGGACCGCCCGGATTCGAACCCGAAATCTGTTATACCGAGTGGCAGAGCGCTAGCCAATTGGTCATCAGAGCGCCCTCAATCTGGAAGAGTCCAAAGAAAATAAGAGATAATTTAACCCAAGTGGAAATGCAAATTATATTTGCTAAAATTAAATATTTATTCAAACATTAAGGTTATTTAACCCTTTTCAATTTTTTTAAAAACCTTATTGCTTTTTAAAAAAAATGTATCCCATCATTAACTAAACATCATAAGTTTCTTATAGTAAATAAAAATAGATATTTCAAATTAATTAAATCAAGAAATATACAAACTACTTTTAAATATTATCACCGGAAAATTAATATTTTACTGAATACTATTATTTCCTCTCATTATATTATTAAACGGTTTAAAAAAAAAATTTAATTCCTTATTTAACAAGCATAATGCATCATCACATTTGCTCTTATTATAAAATTATTTTTATGAATAACACGAAATAAATGCCTTATTGTGTATTACTTTCAACAGCTTAATGCAATATCAACATTGAAAACAATTATTTCGTTTCTTAAAAAGTAATAACTAAAGATAATGTAAGTTGCTCACAGTAAATAAAAATAGATATTTCAAATGAATTAAACTAAGAAATATTAATATTTAAAAACATTTTTGAATATTTTAAAATTAACATTTTACTGAATACTATTTCCCCTCATTATATTGTTAAGCGGTTTAAAGAAATTTATTTATTTAACAAGCATAATACATTATAAAATTATTTTTATGAATAACACGAAATAAATGCCTTATTGTGCATTACTTTCAACAACTTAACGCAATACCAACGTTTAAAAAACAATAACAATTTCTTTTTCAGCGCTTTTAAAATTAGGATTTTTTGGTGCAATTTCAATTTCAGCCAATTTCACACCAGAAAAAGTGAAACAATCACGGAAGTGCATTGTCTAACAAGTATGTTTAACTTTTAAAAAAAACTACAAAAATACAACATCAACCGCTTTTAAATCCACCCGTTACAAAAAAAAAAAAATCGTCATAACATTTTAAGGTCGAATGAACCCGTAACGAGTAAAACGAACCATTGTCGATTTCATTTAATGAAAAGACTCGAGAGTGTATATATATATAAAAAAATAATAATAATTTAACGGAATAAAGAGAGAAGAAAGAAAAAAAAATCGAGCAAACAATTGAAAGCAACGACTGACAGACAAGACAACACGTACTCAGAATAAAATTTCAATCCAAAAGCGATTGCGGTTAAAGTTTTAAAGTAGGTCGTCTAACAACAAGTAGTATTTTTCTCTTTCTCTCTCTCTCCCCTTGCATTTAGTTTTCATTTGTTATTTTCATTCCGAGAGTCATACGTAAGGCCGCTGGCCTATCTTGCCAAACAGCGTTCCACCAACGTTGACGAACTGGATCAGGGTAGTCAGGTAAGTTTTGATTTGCAAAGGAAAAGGAAAAGAGTTTAAACACGGAGAAAAAGCGACGGAGAGAAAAAAATCAGGTCAGCTTAGAGCCGTCTTTTTTCCTATTCAACCACTACCAGTTTAAAATAATAATAATGATAATAATAATAATAAGAGACGTTCCTTTCTCTTTCTCGATTCTTTTGAGAAGACAGACCAAGACAATGGAGGAACATCCGATTTTTTTTTTTCTGCTGTTGTTACTACCCCTGCTGATAATAATCTAGAAAATGCGTCCATAAAAGAATGCCGATAACTATAAAAATGGTTTATCTGAATCGATCTATCGCCCAGTACTGATTGAACAGATGTCTGCGAAGAATGGCTTGCGTGTGTTTTACTTGCCGACATTAATTGGTTGGCTACGTGGAAATGCAAGGGGACGGATATATAATTGGTGATCCTTGTCTAAAAATACAGCGCTAAAAATACACTAACTACTATACCTTTTCCAATTGTCAGGGCAATCATATAAATGGAATGGCTAAATAGAACTTAACTTCGTAAGTACTTCTGTAGTATAAATGAAAACTTATTATCCTCAACAAATCATAACAGAAGTCAATTATTGATTTAGAAGGATGCAACAGATCATCAAATCGATTAAGTTAAAATTGTTTATAGCACGTAAGGATTCGAGAAAGAGCAATTAAATAAAACCTGATTAAATTTTTTTTAATTTGATTTTGCCTCTTTATATACAGGTAGTTCTAGATTTTACGATGATGCTTGAAGATAATTCAAATTAATTCATAATTTTTTTTTTTTTTTTGTTAAAATAAACTAGTTATGAAATCAGTTTAATTGAAAGAAAATTCCGATTTAGAAAATAATATTAATACGGAAAAATTAGCAAATTACAAATATAATAGGGATAGAGAAAATCATAAATAAATGCAAAAATATGGACGAAGTTATTAAACACTTAGCTATAGAATAAAAGACTCAATTAAAATTTTAAATTAATGCATTTAACTGTATGTGAGAAAAGTGTAATGTGAGGTTTTTTTTATATTTAAATTCTTAGTTTTCATCAATTGAAATTCGACAGAACATTAATATTAAAATATTAAAAATTAAACTTAGAATTAATAGCACTTACGATGGGAACACTATAACAGGACAATCTGCACATATAAAACTTAATGCAAGTGATAAGTTGATTTCAATCAATTAACCCTTTATGCCCGAGAACATATGATTGTGCGGGTGAGGTTTTTTTTAAATGTTTTCATGAAAACGCCTAACCCGCACGATCGTGCTGGTGCATAATAATGACATAATATATCTTATTATTATATATATTTTATTATGCATACCACTAAAGACAGATTTCACTAAGATCTTTCTAAATCCCTAAAGGTGGGAAAAGAAATTTCACATGAAGTCACCCAAGATATTTTTAGCAAAAATAATCTTAAAAAAATTTAAGTAAAATAATAATAAATTTCATAAAATCAAAATCATCTCTTACAACCGACTTAAATCTTTCGGTCGACTAAAGTCTTTGCTATATAACAAAAGCCCCAAATCCAAGTCTATTCTGTATGAAGGCAACTTAAAAAAAAGTAGGAATAAAACCTTTTAAATGCAAAAAATTGTTAAAAGCATCTTCAACACTAACAATAGATGCAAAGCAGCTTTAAAAATCTCATTGTGCATACCACTAAAGAAAGACTTCACTAGACCTTTCTAAATCCCTAAAGGTGGAGATAAAAAAAAAAAAAATGTAAAAACCTCTTTAAATTGCGCAAGTAAAATCTATTTCTCTCTTTGAAACCAACATTCTTGTTTGGTGGGAGGTACCAAATGGGGATAAGGGTGAATGGAACAGGGTCCCATAAAAACAAGAAAATCGGGCGTGCAGGTGAGACCAAGTCGAAGAAAAAAAAGGGCACCTGCGTCAAGAACGTGATCTGATGGCGTAAGAATGTGGATCTACATCCAGTCCAGATAAAATTAAGGATTGAATGTTTATACAGGAGAGCATACAAGACTCAAGATTATTTTATTCCCAATATAAAATTGGAATATGGCTTGAGAGCAATACTTAAATTTTAAAAAAATAAAAATGGAACATACTATAGGTTAAAAGGCTTCAGTTTTGAGTTCACAAAATAAATATTTACTTACTTACACTTCCGTACAGCAACCAGTGTGAATTTTAAGAAAAAATTCAAAAATTATTTATATTGTAACTATTAAATGTTATTTTATATTTAATAAATAAATAAATTCTCTGATATACAGTCAGAAATACGGAAATATGCAATTTTATTACTCTTTAAACAGTAATCAATATCACGTTTTATAAATACTTTTCATATTATTTACTGAAAGAATTATTTCAAAATTCCTATATATAGCCACTTTATATTGAACAGGACAATATTCACATATAATATATATTTGGGATGCTACTGAAGACTTTATTATAACCGAAAATAAATGACAAATGCCTTTTGGAAGTAGGTAAATAAGTTATCATGGTTACTGTTGAACAATAATTCAATATAAAATAACAAATAATACCTTCAGTGCAATTTAATTTTGCAGGAAACTTGACATGCATAAGCGAATTTTAATTTAAAAAATATTTCCTTTCTAAAGAAAAAATAAAGCAATTTTAAAATTTATCAATTTTTAACTTTCATGGTCCAGTTAACGGAATGCCTATATAAAATTACGAAAACATCTCATCTGAGAAAATGTATTAATGTGGGTGTAGAATTTTAGGATAGCAAAAACTGAATTAATTTAAATTTAACTTTAAGGGAGGAATGAAAAAAGAATGAGCGACATCACTCTTAAAAGATCAGGAAAGTGCATCTTGAGGTCGGTTGACAGGCGTTTAATTCTCTGGCGCCATTTAGTGTTGCCAGATTATACTAGATAGGATCTTCGAATAAAGATTTAAAAAGTAGAAGAATTAGAATTAAAGAGAAATTTTAAATGTAACATCGAATACATTCAACAAGAGATCAACCAAAAGAATTACATTTTCTATATCCAACAACTGCATTGAAAAAAATTTTTTCCATCTGCATAAAATTAAATTTTCTAATTTAATATATTGGACTGAAATAAATAAGTACTTTTATTTGGTTTCGTTTCTTAAAATTTTATATTAAGGGATTATTTTAACAAAGGATTTGTTGAAAATTTTTAATCACAATTATAAAAATATTATAGAAATTCTTTAATAAAAGATTGATAAAACAAAGATGGATTTAAAGACATGAATTTTTTATACTTAAACTTTAATAACTTTCTTAAATGCATTTCTGAAAAGATAGCAATCATACATTTATGCATAAAAAAATCGATCTGTTGATCCACCTGTAAAATATATTCTCATTTGAAAATAACACTTTTTAGATTTTTTTTTTTTTTTTTTTTTTTTTTTTTTTTTGTCGAAATATTACAAAGAAGATTCACCATTACTTGGTTTTAGTTAGCATTCTTTATTTCAACACATTTTTTGCTGATAAAAAATTACTAAATTAGAATTAAGAAAAAATATGTGAACAATATAATACATCTAATATGTATTACATCATCGAAACCTATATATGTGTAAGCGATTAGAGCAATTAATTTAATTATTCAAAAGCAATTAAAACAATAAAATTCAAAAAGCTCACACAATAAATAAATAGTAACTATCAAGCCATACAAATGTTCAGTAAGAATGCTCCAAGTTTTAAATATGCTAAACTTATATGGTATTTAAAAAAATAACATAGCCGCGAGTGCGAGAATTTAATTCGAGTTAAATTTAACGCAACTGTGTGTGATACCTTAAATAACCTTCACCTGTCAAATAGTTGAAATTTTTATCTCTTGCTATCCGTAGAGTTGAATAGACGGGCGTTAAACTTAATTTAGAGTCGATTAAATAACTGCTGAAATCAACTGCTAAAAAAAATTTTTCCCTATCCAAAGAATTGTAGACTACTTCTAAAGCCACCTAGTGTCGACATCAAGTACCACTGCTAAAAATAACCGTTAATATTTTGTTCCGTCAACTTTAGTTGACCGCTAATTCTCATTTAACAGTTAAATTAACTAGAAGGTACGGCAATTATAAACAGTTACAGTTTACGATCTGCAATTTGAACAATCCACAGCGTTTTTTTGACAGCCGGAATGAATCATTCTACATCAAAAACTACTCGTGTCCGTTTTCATGAACTTGCAACTCCAGCATGGTATACAGGTAGATGATGAATGTGTTCGTTACGAATCTGAGGGCACTTGACGTGAAAAACCTTAGAAATTTTATAATTTGGAAAATCCTTAGAAGTGATCGAAAACAGCAGCTAAACCAACGTGCACCCCTAACACAGGCGAGACTTATTTGGTAGATTTGCAACTTCTTGAGATTGGAACCTTTCTTGAAATGCTTTCTAACAGCAACTATTTCTAATCTAAAAAAATTGCCAAATTCAAGCTAAACTCATGAACTTTTTAGAATTGTTTATCAAGTTATTATTTATGAAGGTTAGACATCATCCAATGTTTACAAATCGTACGTCCAATAAATGTCGGAAATTTAATTTACGATGGGCAACGAAGAATAAATTAGATTTCATACGAAAATAAAACTTTCAGTATAGCACAAAACAAACTTATTTCTAGACAAGAACTGAACTCCAATCCGTTTCAAAAACCGATGAACACAGCCAGAAATCATGTTTTGAATTCATAAAAAACAAACTGCACGACAAGTCGCGAAGATTGCTTATCTCAAAACTTCCCCAAGACAACTGATAACACATTCTTATCAATCACTCAACGTTATACCATGTGGATGGCTCATGTTTTTTCAACTTTATTCCCAACTATTCGGTTATTCAAAATAAGTGTAAAAATTCAAGAGGTCATTGCATGATAATTAACACTTCCTACCTCAAAGAATTTTCTTCTTTTTGAGAAGGGTCCCATAGATGAAGATAAATGATTCAGTGAAAGGTTCATTTCTTTTAATCATCTTGGCAGATTATTCTCAAAAAGATTTTGCAAGCGTTGCTGAAATGCAGTAGTTTGTTTTCAAAATTAATGATTCTCTCTCTCTCTTTTTTTTTTAATAATATTTCAACTATAGTGTTAATGTGGGATTTTTAATACAGTAAATGGATTAAAACTTCACTATTTTAAAATCAAGAACTGAAATACTTCGTAAAGAACATGATTGCCTGATTTATATGATGCCTTATTTAAGATTATTTAATATGTTGTCTTAGTTAAGATTATTTAATTTGTTCTTATTTAAGACACAAATTTATTAAGGAAATGTACTATTTAGCATAACTACCTATAATTTCCATTATTCTAGAAATGAAAAATTTGGGATATTTTATTATAACACATGCAATTATTTTTGTGATTGTGGAAAATAAAATGTCTTCTTTTATTAGATAGTTTTGCAAAGTTATTTACTTACAACTTTATTGACAAGATATAATTTTTAATACAAGGAGAGGTTTAAAATATAATTATTGGATTTGTCGTCAAAGGCTAATAAAAGTTTTAAATAATTTCAATATAATCGTTCTAAAAAATTTTACAATTTTTTAACATTTTTCTTTGAAGACATTCAAAGTCCTTTACTTTACTTTCTTACTACCGTTTAACTTAACCTTTCTTTTATTACCTTACTACCATACCATTTCTTTTAAAAAAAAAAATTAAAAAGAAAAAATTTTAAATAAAATAACAACAAAGCATAAAATGCAGTCAAAATATTTAGTTGCATCCAAACATTTACGCTGAATACACCATGAGTGTACTCAAAGAGCAAGTACGTGTATCGCCATGTTAGTCGATTATCAACCAAGACAAGTGTTTTATATCTACTAATCCTGATGACAAACATCACAAGTTCGTACGCATGGCACCTATATCTCGTTATTTATCAACTTTCAATAAATGTGGCACAATCTGCTGTAATCGCATAGCTCTGAAATTAACCCTCCGAGCCACTACGAATTGCGTGCCCTCTTTAATATTTCGCAACGCTTTTCTTACGATGCTTTAGATCAATCACAAGTCCTATGGGGAAATCGAAACGTCTTACACATTACAAAAAATTGCATTTTCAGCAGAAAAATATATATATATTATATATATATTCGTAAAAAAAAAAAAAAAAAGAAAGAAAATGAATGGCAATTATTATTAACAAAAATTTCTTTATTCAGTGCAACTATTTATAACCTTCAATGTTGTTGGTTTTTTTATATTCCTTCTATTAGCTCACATTCTCCCTATATACATCTTGTTGAAATTTTCAATCGTTCATAAAATACTTTTTATTCATCCATTCAACTTCAAATACATTATTTTTTTTTGAACTTGTAGTGGATGACACTGGATGTTAATACAGTTTTTCAAATATTAATTCATTAATTAAATTTATTTAATTAATTTTAGTTTTATATGGGAGAAATATTCATATATTCACGCTGATCTTCTTATTTGCTCATCATTAATTAATTAATAATCTCTTTTTTCTCATAACTAAAATTGCATTTTCAACATTTAATCAACAACATCAACAACTAATTTTTATTTTTCAATTCCTTCTTTAAATTTTTATTAATTTATTAATGATTATTATTTTATTCATTCAATTATTAATTATTTTTATTCATTTAATTATTAATTATTTAATATTTATTATCAAATATTTTTATTATTCATTTAATATATATTATTCAATTTTTTAAATAATGTAACTACAAATTGGAAATAATATAAAAAATCGTCTGATTTTAATTTAGCTTATTTTTCTGGATATTATTATTCTTAATTTTTTTACGTTTGAAATTTGAAACGATGGTGTTTGAGTATTATTGTTAATGTATACTATATTTTTCAATTCCTTCTATTAGCTCACACTCTCCCTATACATGTCTTGTTCAAATTTTCAATAGTTAATAAAAATACTTTTTATTTATCCACTCAAGTTCAAATACATTTTTTTTGAGCTTGTAGTGTATGACACTAGATGTTAATACAGTTTTTTTCAAATATTAATTCAGTAATTAAATTTAATGAATTAATTTTAGTTTTTTTAGATTTAAGTTGCATATATCTAACAATAGATGGCGCCAGATAAACTTAAAAAAAAATGAATGAAAATTATTTACAAAGGACTTTCTGGAATATAGTGAAAAAAAGGAAGAAGGAATTGACTTAAAATTTTTTTTTTTTTTATATTACTTGTTTTTTTCTTCCGAGAAATAAAATTTGATCCTGAAAAAAATTCTTGCAATGAAAATGGATGTTTACTTAACTATAAAATAAGATTTTATTTTTCGCTAATTTGAGATTTGTTCACCTTATTTTACATTTTGCTGCAAGAAAAAAATAAATAAGTAAAATGAAAAAACATAATAAATACAATGTGGTGGGGGGGACGACACTAAACGATAGTTTAAAGCATTCATTGTCTAATCCTTTATATATTTCGTCATTATTAATGATCCGAACTAAACGTCGACAGTAAATCAGCTACTACCCTCAGAAAGGCAGTGTTTTTAAAGAGTTTTTAAGAGAAAGATATCTCTGCGCCTCTATTTCATAATTAAAAAAAAAAATATAGATTTATTCCAAGAAGAAAAATGCATATACGAAAAATAAAAATAATTAAAAGTGAGTCCCATACTCAGTAAGAACAAGTAATATAAAAAAAAATTTTTAAAGTCAATTCCTACGTTTTTTTTCACTATATTGCAGAAAGTCCTTTATAAATAATTTTCATTCGCTTTTTAAAGTTTATCTGGCGCCATCTATTTGTAGATATATGCGACTTAAATCTAAAAAAAAATTAAATTAATTAAATTTAATCAATGAATTAATATTTGAAAAAACTGTATTAACACCCAGTGTCATCCACTACAAGTTCAAAAAAAAAAAATGTATTTGAAGTTGAGTGGATGAATAAAAAGTATTTTATGAACGATTGAAAATTTGAACAAAATGTATATAGGGAGAGTGCGAGCTAATAGTAGGAATTGAAAAATTGAAGAAGATTAAAGATGAAGCACCACAAAAATGTGAACATTTCTGCTGATGGCGTTAAAAAATTCCAAAAATGTGGCATTACTCCTCATCGTGTCTTTGATTGCCCAGCTGTTGCAGCCGCCATGCATTGTCTGGACCATCCCTCGGAACAGGATTTATACTCAGAGCTGGCAATCAGCATAGTCAATAGTATTCGGGAGCACCACGATATTTGATTCCCTTGTACTCTTCAGGGGATACGTCAACAATAACATTATTAATGATGTATTTATTAATCAATGAATGTATACTTAATTGATTTTTATTATACTGTAATAAGTAAAATGTATTAATAACATAGGGCCTTGTATGGCCGAGTGGCTCGCTGTGGTGCTCGGTACCACAGGTTTTGGGTTCGAGCCCCGGCGGTGCCATGGATGTTTGTAGTAGTTCGGAATCCACTTTAAACCGTAGGTCCCAGTCTAATATGATCGTAGCGCGTTGCGGGAGCATTGTTACTCCGCGTCCGTGGCTTATCTTCAAGTTACACGCGCCCCCTGGGTAATGCAAAGTGAGTAACGTCTGTGCAGCGCTTGCCTTAAGGCACCCAAGACAGCTGTCTCAGTGTTTGCCAGCTGCATTAAGGGGGATAATAATAAAAAAAAAAAAAAAAAAAAAAATAAAAAAAAAAAAAATTCAATTATTTAAAAAAATATTTGATAGTTAACTGAAAATGAAGGAAAAATTTTCCCGACAAAAAACTAGATAAGAGGCATGTAAAGTAATTCATTACTTCATTTTGTAGTCATATAAAAATAAATATAATAATTCTAATAAAAAAACGCTAATTATACTTTAACTTTCTGTTATTAAGATTATTAACTTTTAAAAATAACGAGAAAATAATTAACGATAATATAACGATAAAATAATAGGTAAATGAAAACAAAAAATAATTAGTCTACGATTTTGAAAGTTTAATAGGACCAGAACTGGGTGAACCCACTTGAAATAATTAGCAAATAATAAATCATAACCAGTCTACGATTTCTAGTTAGTGCGTAGACTGGTTGTAATTTATTTACTGGTTATGTTTGAACAAGAAATTAGCGAATTAAATTAATTGGATTACAGTCAAGATAATCGATAAAAAATAAATACACCCATATTAGTTGAAAATAATTGAACTCAGAATGAAATTTATTTTATTTCAAACAAAGGGATTAAATCAAAACGATTAAATGCATCCAATCGATTAACGATCGTGATCTGACACCAATAAAGCAAAAATATCAAATCAGAAATTACACTGAAAAGACAGCAAGGCAGTTCAGTTTTCAAAAGCTTTTATTTTTGCTATGAAAGTTGCATTTCAAAATACAGCAAGATAAGAATAATATGTCTCAACGACTCAAGCTTGTCATAAAATCATAAAAAAGCACTTCATCAACAATAAGTAATGCGACGTAAGTCTCAGTGCAATTACAAAACATAAATAGAATAGGAAGTTATTTTATAGCTAAGCTTAACACAGAAAGACAGATGATAAAATACTTTATTCCAATTTAGTTTTAACATTCTATTCTTAAATAATTACAAATGAATGACAACGTGTTCTTTTACTACTTCACGTGTGAGACAAGTTCCATATAATACTTACTCAATATTTACTTATTATGTCTTTTTTTTCAGATGATTTTCGTGCACTATTTTCATTAAAGAGGCCTGATGGCAGAGATATAGCGCTACGGCACTCGGTGCCACAGGTTTCAGGTTCAAGTCCCGGCGGTGCCATGGATGTTTGTAGTGGTTCGGAATCCACTTTAAACAGTAGGTCCCGGTCTAACATGACTATTGGGCGTAGAGATGACACCCCTACCCCGTAAAAAAAAAACATCTCCTAACTAGAAATCTGCCAGTAGGCAGAAAGCCTTGGCTCACCATGGGGCTGTCGCGCCAATGATCATGATGTCTTTGGGTCCTGATGGCTGAGTGACTAGCGCTATGGGTAACTAGCGTTTCGGGCTTGAGTCCCGGCGGTGTCATGGATGTTACTACATAACTTACTTACGTACTTTACGCTATAAGTACTACTTACTTACATTACGGTTTAAAGTGGTTTAAACCGTACCGATCTAATATGACTGCAGAACATTGGGCGTAGGGCTGACAACCCTACAACATAAAAAGATAACATCTTCTGTCCCGAAATCTGCCAATATGGAAGGCCTTCGCCTACCAAGGGGCTGTTCTGCCATTGATAATGAACTAATAATAAATTTTCATTAAATCCAAAAATAGTATCATACAATGTTAAATAAATATTGTTCTGCTGAATAGTGTTACTGTATAAATTTATAAGAATAAGATTTAAAAAAATCCTTGAATATAAAAATGAAAATATTTCCAGTTATTTAAGAAGAAAACACTGGAAAGAAATTATAGCAGAAATCTGGCAACTATTTTAATGCGGGACTTCAAGGCCAGGACCGACTTCTAATAAATATACATATCTGTTGCCGCGAGCGAATTATCAGCTTTAATCAGTATCGGCAGCGACAAAAACAAAACACACGCTGAAAAATAATGTGCCTCATTTGGAAAGATAAGTTCTGCACATTTTTTCGCAGTTTGTGTAATCAGGCTTTCTTAATAATAACAAAAAAATGTAGGGAGGGAGTGGATTTCGATGGCAGCAAACGCGCGTACTCGAAGCACTGTTTATTAATCGTCCACTTAACACGTACGTATTGAGGTCTTGATCCGATTTCGCAGCCGTGTCAGGTCCCCTTCATTAAAAAAACACCGAGGTCGAACGGCTCTTTCCGTTGCTTTTTAGAAATGCCGAGCAAGCTGTCACGTCCACTACAACGAGAAGGTTTTCGATTCTAAATAAACTATAGGATTTATTTAAAAGATGTAAATAATTAAGATCATTGGGCACGAAATGTAAAGTAGATTTTAGAAATGTTTTGGCATGTTAAGTGACAGTTTTTGAAAAATATTCATAGATGTCTTGCTTATCTTATGAGCAATCTTGGATTGCATAAACAAATGCGAGATATCGTATAAGTCGCACTCGAGTTGTATGTTTGGGGTGTCGAAACTAACAGTTTCAGGAAAATAACATATACTTTAAAAATAAGAACAGTGAAATGTCAATGGTGCAAGAAATCAATTTTGCACCATTGCAAATTTTTTTTTTTTAAATTGTTTTCTAATAAGCATCCAAAACTCCATACAGTTTAAAAGAAGACAATGTATGTTAAGATTTAGAATAACATAATCAATATTCAGTAAAGAAAATACAAACATGATTTCAAAGAAATTAAATGTTTATTAATGGACAAAATATGTTTTCATGCTCTTTCATTGAGATATTTATCCCGAAAAGGGCAAATGTTCAATATATGAATCTACAAATAAGATGAACGAGTACTAATCAATACTTTCATAATCCAATTAATAAAAAAATAACCTCGACCTGGTAAAAATCGTTTCAGGGCCTGATGGCCGAGTGACTAGTGCTCTGGCGCTCGGTGCCACAGGTTTCGGGTACAAGTCATGGTGGTGCCATGTGGTGGTTCGGGATCCCCTTTAAATAGTAGGTACCGGTCTAACATGACTGTAATTTGTTTTGTTTGGGTTGTCACTCTACGGTGATCTTGTGCACGAGGGCTAAACAGACCGGGATCTATAGTTTAAAGTGGATTCCGAACCATTAACAAATATTCATACCATCGCCAGGATTCGAACCTGAAACCTGTGATGCCCAAAGCCACTGGCCATCAGGCCGCATTATGACTGTAGAGCGTTAGACGTAGGGCTGACAACCCACCCAGTAAAAAGAAAAACATCTGTCTCGAAATCTGCCAGTAAGCAGACGACCTTGGCCCACCACGGGACTGTTGAGTCAAAGATGATGATAAAAAATCGTTTTACAATCATCATGGACCTATCAATTGAACAACGTTGTTATAGGTTATTTTTCTCTGAGACAGTAAGGCAAGTCAACTTGATTGTTATGTAAATGCTAATTATTCAATAAAGTGGGGACACTAATGTTTCGGAAATAAAATTGAATCAAACGTGTAAATTCGTTCTTTATGTTAAAATATTTAATAATTTTACAGTTGAGTAATATTTTGATATTATTGCTCCTTCTTACATCAAAGCATATATAGAGCGAGTATCACTTCGATGAATACAGAAGAATTTAGCTGCTTTCTTTAAAGAACATTTTAAAACGTACATTAAATAATTCTTTGAAGCATAACTTTAACGTATCATATACCTTTCTACTATCCGAAAATCTTTCAACTTTTGAGTATAAGAAAAAAAAAAAAATCTCACAAGTGAATTGTAACTTTTATAGAAAAACAATATCGCCATTTCATTTACTGGTACTGAAGCTAATCAGTTCTAGCCATCTTTGACATGCAAGTACTTCAAACACAAAAAAAAAAAAGTCTTCCCAAAAACTCGAATTTTTATCTCGGAGAATGGCATAATGGAAAACAAAGATATACACCACACACCGAAACACCAGACTTCTAGTTTTTTTTTATCAGGACAGAGAAATCAGTCAGCTTTGCAGAAGATTAACTTCCCCAGTTTCTTAAAACGAGTCGCGCCGCATGAGAAAACTTTTAAAAAAGACAGAGAGAAAGAGAAAAGAAACAGCAGACAATGTTGAGTAAGCCAATAAATGAAAATCCCAGATCACAATCGCTGCATAATTTTTCGAAAAGTAGGATAAGATTTAAATTATAACAAAGAACTTTGATTGAGATTTGCGTTGGGAGAACTGTTTCTAACGTACACCCACGATTAAATAAAAAATTTCATAGAATTAAATATTAATGTGTAATTTGTAAGCATGTTGCATTTACATAGAAATTCATATCGGAAAATAACGGACAAGAATTTTCTAATTCTATAAATATCAACATTAATGGTTTTGAAACTGGGCGTATTGTTTTGATATTAGATACATCGGATATATTTTTTTTTTTTTTTTTCATTATTGATTATTCCGAATTGAATATCAGAATTAGCATCTCAATTTAAAAGTTCCTGAAGATTAAACTAATAACTATGGTTTGTAAAGAAACTTTGTAATTTTCAAAATGAGATACAAGACAAAACTGCAGAACTTTTCTCCGAAAAGGCACTTTAAACTAGCAATATCCAATTAAATTAGTCCTTTCACTGGTGATATGTGATTTTATACTGACTATGATTAAAACTGAAATTACTGAAGTGGTAAAATAAATAATTAAAAAAGGATTTAGGAAATTAAACGAAACGCAAAAATATTTTTATTTATGGAACGCTTAAAAAAACATATTCGCAAGAATAAATTAATATAATTGAATAATTTTGGTTTGATGTCTAACAGTGATGAAAATTTTACTTTTGCAAATAATTTTTAACTGTTCACAGTGTTTTTAAAAGTGTATTAATATCCACTGTGATTAGTTTGTGAATTTAAATAACAAAGTCTTATGGAAATAATTCATCATCTTTGGCGCAACAGCCCCATGGTGGGTTAAGGCCGTCTGCCTACTGCCAGATTTCGAAACGAGAGATTATTTTCTTTTTTACAGAGTAGGGTTGTCAGCCCTACGCCCTACAGCCAAATGAGACAGGGACCTACTGTCTAAAGTGGATTCCGAATCACTACAAATATCCATAGCACCGCCGGGACTCAACTGTGATACCGATAACAAGAGCGCTAGTCACTCAGCCATCAGGCCTCTTTTGGAAACAAGTATTTATATTTAACACTTCACAGAGAAAAAAAAAAATGACGCAGCTTGTTTTATTCAATTAACACCAAGTGCGACAATGTCAACAACAACAAACAAAAAAAAATGCCATTAACATAAAAGAAACAAACAAAAAGTATGACATAAAAATAAAGCATATCATCTAACAAACCCATATCTTTATAAAATACCATTGCTTAATAACACGAAAAAGAAAAGAAAAAAGCACTCATTTTTTGATGGTTCATTCCGTTAATGACATTCACAATGACGACAAACTTCGCGAAAAAGAAAAAGTCCTGTTGACAGAGAACGTGGGTCCAAGGAGAAATATCTCCTTCACACGAGGGTAAAAAAAAAAACATCTATCATCTCCGAAATGACGTATCTCCCCATTGAATCAGCGAATTATTTGAAACGCAGATAAAAGAGGATGGAACTGCTTGGTGTAAGTGTAACAGGGAAAAAAGCAGCGACACAACCGATGTTGAAATGCACCCTCATTGTTCACAGTTGATAATGCACGGGACAGAGAGGTCACAAAAAAATGTGAAGATCACATTTCTAATCCATGCATATAAAAACAGCCAGTCACAAGTTTTGGACGCGAGCATCTACGGATGGCGGAATGTAATGTTTACATTGTGACATAATGGATGCAACATGTAAAAATAGTAGTGTGGCACAAAGCATCAAGTAATGTATGCAATTTCTTTAATTTCTTAAAATTGAAAAAATAATAACTTTTGGTTAGACTACGTTCTACTCATTTCGAATCGCCAGTGAAAAATTAATTAAAAATCAATAAATAAATAGAAAAAAATTAAACCACAACCAAAACAATATCTCCATTCAACACGTGACAGAAAATCTGACAGGAGTGTATGAGCCATATGGTCATGTAAAAACCTTTCTCATTTTCGATTGGTTCTTTTGTATGTAGGCAAAGTGTTTTAGCCTAAAAATTTTGTTCATATATGTGGTAATTGAGTGGAATTTATTTTTGAGTGTTAATAGAATAATACGAACTATAGGGCTTTATTTACGCCCTTTTCCGGATTTTTTTTTTTTTTTAAACATTTTACAAATAATTCTTTTTTATACACCTTACAAATATGCTGGTAAACAACTTAGTTTTCATTGCTGAAAGATTGGATTGTGTAGTAAATAGTTTTGCAATATAATAATAATTATTATTATTCATTAAGATAATTTAAGTTTTTTTTAAGAAAAGTAACTTGAAAAAATAATTCTACCCTGAAAAATTACTATCTAATTACAATTCCGAAAAAAACTGCCCACCCCTCCTACCTTTTATAAATAAAATGATTAATTTTCCCAGATGATCAAACCATTTTATAATCAATGTTTGGAGTGTGTCTATTGCAATTTTTTTTAAGGCGGGTACTGTCTAAATAAGTAAAAAATTGTTTCTAATAATAATATATTATATGACCCTCTTGAAAATGTAAAAAAACACATTATAGAATTTTTTTAATTGCTTAAACATGTCTAATAAATATCTTTAGGAATTTCAAAATAGGAACATAAAAGTATACCTTAAATAACTTATAGCTACTATTATAATTAATGTAACAATAATTATAAAAAAATTCACTAAAGTGACGAAATAACAAGACATTCCATTCAAAAACTAACTATTCAACAACTGGGTGAAAACATGAACCATATATGATTGCGATAAACAATTGGATAAGGAACAGTATAAAAAAAATTTTTTACGCGATTTAATTTTAAATTCTCTACATATAAAAGCTTATCTCAAAATTTTTATCGAATATTTTCTTTTTGTCAGATTGTGTTCTACCAATTTATTTTGACATTTCTGCAAACGCTTTAAAATAAATGAAATGCACATTTCTGTTAGTCCCTAATTATAAAACGTGTAACTGAAATGCATATTTCTGTTAGTCGCTAATTAGAAAGTGCGATAAATTTGACAGTCAGAGTATCCCATTTCTTCTATAAAATAAGAGCTCTAATTTTATCAGTATGCACATTTAATTTTGTATCAACGACACAAGCACGTGGCTATCATGAGGATTTCCATTAAAAAATAATCGACTGATAAGCCAATTACGTTATGGAATGATTTTCAGTTCGATAAGCAATTCCATCATGTCAAATATTCTGGCATGAAAATTATTTCGCTGAATCTACAACGAGATCGTTACATTTCTTATGAACTGTTAGATCTGAGATAAGATTAGATGCAGCTCCAATAAGATAAGAAAGTAAGAGGAAGTACAATTTTCATTGATCATCATCACGTAATAAAACAATTCGTAAAATGCAAATCAATACTTCAGACACCTTATAAGGTGACAATTAAAAAAAAATATTCAATTAGAATTTTTAATAATGAAAGTCTAAAATAAACTTAATTACCGGAATGACATAAAAAGACTTCCGCAGGAAAAACACGGTCTGCCCGGATATTCGAGAATTTATACGGAATGGAAAAGGCTGGGCACCATAAAAGGCCTTAAATAATATTGCTAGTAAAATATGTATTTTGAACATCTTTTAATTTATATCATTCCAAAAATCAGGCAAATTACATCAAAAACACTTTTACTTAATAACTGATAAGCAATTCTATAGAAATGATGTTGTTATCGATTAATAATTGCAATATGCCATTTTAATTTATTTCTTTATTATTATTGTTAGCAAACCGTATTGCATTCTACTACAAAACAGCATAAGCTTTAATGGGACTACTACTTATTATTCTGAAGTTCCTCTACTTATTATTCTGAACTGTACGCAGCTGCTCTGATCTCAACTGTTTGGATAAGATAACACATTTTGCCTTCAGATGCTAAAGTTTTTTTAGATTTGCATTTCAGATAAAAAACAGTTTCCGCGTTGACAATGCTTTAATTTTTTGCCCGAAGGGGAAAAAATTAAAATGAAAGCCTTTATTTGGATTAACAATAATTTGCGAATTTGAACGAGTTACTGAGGAGAAAACGGTAAAGATAAATATACTACTGTGCCCAAAAAGTAAGACCAATTATTATTATATTTTTTTTTCAAAAACTCTTATTTTTTCTTCCTAATTTATTGCATCGCCTTCAAAGTAATCCCCTACGGACACAATGCACTTATGCCAACTTTTTTTTTCAATCCTCGATGCATGCTAAAATGTCATCGGTAGGGATGGCCTTCAAAGAAAGCGGCGATTCACGTTGAATCGCTTCAATCGATTCAAAACAGTGTCCCCGGAGTTGATTTTTGAGTTTAGGAAATAGCCACAAATCGCACAGTGTGAATACGGTGGTCGTGGAAAAATATGGGTTTCATTTTTGGCGAAAAAGTAATGAATAATCAATGTATGGCGCACTCAAGTGTTTTCGGTAACAATCGAGATTTGACGCGTTTGAGGCCCAAGATGGAATTAATCGATCCTTTTGAAATTTCAAGATATCAGCAAGATCTCTTATTGTAAATCTTTAATTATTTGGACGTGAGCTTCGACGGTTGAGGTTGGTGGTCGACCAGAGGGCTCTTCATCTTCAACGCATCCTGTGCCTTCTTTGAACTGTTTATACCAGTTCTAAATATTTCTTTCCGATATAGGAATGCTCACCGAATGCCTGCTGCAACATTCTATACGTTTCCGCCAACAAAATTGAATGCAAGTTCTTTGCTCACTTAATTCAGACATTTTAAAAATCCCCGGAATCAGTTTTAGCATCTCGCAAAGCCAAGCGTAACTCAAACACTAATGACTATTTTGACGTCAAATTTCACACAGATGTCAAGGACAGTGCTAGCAACCTAAAAAAGAAAAAGAAAATGAAATTCCACAAACCCCGGGAATTTTAAATTGAAAATTGGTCTTACTTTTTGGACACAGTAGTACACAGTACCAATTCAAATTTATTTAGCAAAACCGCAAATCGAATAGAAAGCGTAAAATGAGCGTTTACCAAAATAGTCACACAATTGAGAAATAAGCATGAATTAACGGCATTTTCAAAAATAACCTTAAGAGTATAATTAGAACACCTGCGAGTCTTTTGAATGAGGCAGAATGACAAAGAGCTGTGACTCAACGAAGAAACATTTCCCAAAACATACACGCCTGAAAGTTAATTATGTAGAATAAAGATTTGGAAAAAAAGAAAGAAAAAAAAAATTGAAGCAACGACATCGTAACCTTATCCTCCGTAGATTTTTGACACCAACTCAAGCGTGTGTCACTGGGAGTTAGTCGTGGGCACATTACAATTTCGGGTGGGATGGGTAGATCAGGAAATGAAAATAAAATGGTTATCACTCAAAGGTTTCATCTGCTATAAAGACTACAATCAAATTATAACTATCTTAAAAACTTATCAAGATAAAATGGTTTCATAATTAAAAAATGACCTAGAAATAAATATAACTTCAAAATATTTTTCAAATTAAGCCGTTTTTATACATTTTCCATTTTATCAGGTTAAAAAAAAATCCACCCCCTCCCCAAACACAGGCAGTAGCACTGTTTTTCCACCACCCCTCTTGAGTTAAGAAAGGATTATCTGATAAGGCTTCTCCTTCTACCTCCAGCGAGACAATGTCCGAATATAAGCAAGTATGGTAAAATCATTTAAAATTCCCCCCCCAGGAACCAAAGTGTTTAACATCCCATTAAGATATCCCTCCTTTCAGAAAAACAGTAAATACTGCCTAATAAATGATTCGATTTGAAGCTATAGCAATATATCAGCATTTTCTTTTCAAATTAACTTTCCTTTTTTCTTGTATATGTGAACACAACAGTACAAAAATGATCTTTGGCAATTATGGGAAGTCTTAAAATTGATCAGAACCAACACATGGTGTTTACCTTTAGATCAAATGCGGATGTATTTTGCAGATAAGCAAAAGGACTACTTGAACAGTTTCCGAAAGGGATAATATACCTCCCCATTTCTGATAATGTAATTCTCATTTCTATATATCAGATTACAGTTTTCAGAAGATTATATATTTGATAAAATCTTAACCCTTTTTCTTCCCAAAGTAAATACTAACATGATAAAATCTGCCAGCTACATATTAAACACAAAGAAACTTGATGCTACGTTATCGCATTATTCAATAAACGTCTTGCTTATATTTAAAATCTGCTTCATTCACGAAAATTTAAAACGCAGCCAATGAAATGTAAATAAAATTGGCCGAGATATATTCTTTAAGTGAAACTATTAATCACGATCCTATTTATAAATAAAAAATTATTCATAGTTTCTATACGGGAATTTACGTTATTTTACACACGTATTTTTTGAGAATAAACAGGTAGTAAAAACTTAATATAACAAAAAATATTTAGAAAAAGAAATTTATTATTTTTTTGTTATCCCACTTGATAGACAGCGACATCCAGACAAGTCAAAGAACTCGTGTGGTGTCATGGAAGGAGAGGCAGCTTGTGTTGTGATGACGCACCCGTAGGTCGAAATCTGACTTGACTCCGTAAGAAGAAAGAGGGCAGTGTCTTCTGGGAGGACTTTTAGGGGAACTACACGCATTTGCGTATCGCATGGGAGAAAATCCGGTAAACTCCCATCAAGTAGTGTGACTCACGAGGTATGATGCTGAATATCACAAAAGCCATTTCTATAACAAAGCCGCCACCAGATTGAACCTTAACCCTAATGCTCACCAGCGGCGCGCGTTGCCACTGTACTACTAATTGGGCAAATAAATTTATCGTGTTAACTAACAAAAAGTCGATTTATCGATCGATTTTCACGCATGCTATGAAGCATTCATATTTGGGTATTTAAGTCAACCAATGAACTCAATGAAACTTCAGTAAGTATATGATATATAAATCAGTACCAAGGAAAGATATTTCTTCATTTTTAAATAATTCATGTTTAATGCAAATGAGAACCAACTGTCTATAAAAAAGAATCCCTTTTTTATTCAATTTGTTGACCACCCACCGTTGATAAAGAATGCAGATCATTAATTTAAAAAAATGCAAAATGAAAACAGCCAGCCATAGCACAGCTCTCAATAGAATGACTCAAGCAGCCAAAACCCACAACTGTGTGAAATTAGGGAATGACTCATTTAACAAAGAAACTTCCGAGGAAGTTAGATTATTCAAAGTTTAACTATTTCTTTTATTATTTAATTCCGAATTTTTCAATTCAATTTTCAAAACAAACAAAGCGGATTCGGGGAAGGATATTACAAAACATTTTACCGTTTAGATTTAGTATATCAAACCTAACAAATCCCAAAATGTCATTTGCGACTTTCTTTTTTCAATTCGTACTATTAGTTCACACTTTCCCTATATATATATCTTGTTCAAATTTTCAATCGTTCATAAAATACTTTTTATTCCTCCACTCAAGTTCAAATACATTTTTTTTTTTGAACTTGTAGTGGATGACACTGGATTTTAATACAGTTTTTTCAAATATTAATTCATGAAATTTAATTAATTAATTTTAGTTTTTTATAGATTTAAGTTGCAAGTATCTACCAATAGATGGCGTCAGATAAATTTAAAAAAATGAATGAAAATTATTTATAAAGGACTTTCTGCAATAGTGAAAAAAAAGTAGGAATTGATTAAAAAAAATTTTTTTTATATTACTTGTTGTAAATCAAACTGGAGATAGTTTTTAAAAAATATTTTGATGGGGAAAAAAAATAAGAATTACCAAAATGTTAGGAATAATCCATTTACACTACAAATTTATTTAATTGGAAAATCCTTTCAAATCCTTGTAGCTGTGTGAGAAATAAACACTTTTTTTTTTATGTTCAAATACAGATACTGGAGCATTCGGGGCCATGACAGCTTAATCAGGTCGAATGTGCAGGCAGTGTGAGCATTTTTACGTGGGATCTATGACATCTATCTTGCGAACGTGACCGAAATATCGATGGCAGATAAAATAGCGAAGTAGGCACAGCAGTGAATGGAGAACAAGTGCATCATAATTGGATTATAATTGCAATTAGAATTAATAAGATAACGAATTGGCTTGCAGTAAGGTCAAAACAGTCTTTATGCAAGTATGGAATGCAATTAAGAAAAGGGCCTATTCTAAATTTAGTTCCATTTTTCTAAAACAAAGGAAATATGCTTTCACTTTCGACGCGCTTTAAATATATATTTGCTTAATTAATAGTGATAAAAAATTAAAAATGCTTAGGAAAATATTTCAATCTAAATATAAAACACACAGCAACTCAACATTACTTCATCTGATAATATTCGCACGAAAAAGGTAAATCAATGATGACAAATAGTTTTAAAAAATAAAATACATGGAAATTGTTCCATGAAAAATATATCGCAGTTTAATATCATTACCTTTACACTTATCTATCCAATAGTCGTCGTCGTCATCATCATCAGTGGCGCAAAAGCCCCATGGTGGGCCAAGGCCGTCTACCTGCAGGCAGATTTCTGGACAGGAGATGTTTTTAGTTTTTACGGGGTAGGGTTGACAGCCTGACGCCCAACGCTCTACAGTCATATTAGACCGGGACAAAAGGTTTAAAGTGGATTCCGAACCACTAAAAACATCCATGGCACCACCGGGACTTGAACCCGAAACCTGTGGCACTGAACGCCAGAGCGCTAGTCACTCGGCCATCAGGCCCCATATATCCAATAAACTGTTTTCAAATATTTTTCTGCGATCGCTATGAATATCTTGTATAAATAAAAATGATTTAAAATTGAACATAAATTAGGTTAATACATCTATATTAGATTTTTTTTTAAAGAATTTTCTTTCATATAAAAAAAATCATTCAATGCAAGAGAAATCATTCACATTGAACTATCAAACGTGTACCTCAAAACATTAGACGAAAATACATAATTAACACATTTTTACATTTTATTATTTTTCGTGTATCTTATTACATTGTTTAATATTAACTTGTTTTTGCGAAAGAATTTAGAACAATGGCATATATATAAGACTAGAAAGGGAGAGGGAAATGAAATTGTACCCAATGTTACTTTCGCATTAAGACATTTTATGCTTAAACTCCGTTTAAAAAATGGGAATACTGTAGATATAATATGATGTAATTTAATCTTTTTTTTCCATAAATACTATGTAAATTAGGCAATTTATACATGCTTTGACTTTATCGACACATTATCATTTAAATTGATTGCATAAATTTGCATTTTGAAAAATGGGCTAGACTATCAGCAACATTTCAGAATTTACATAAAAACTAACAAAACCTTTGCTTTCTTTTAATTTTTATTCAAATCTATTTACTCATAAAATAAAATGAAGATCATTAAAAAAAAATTGCAGTTTTTATCAGAAACAGATTAAACTATTACTACATAAGTAAATTGGATTAACTGAAACTAATTGCGTAATTTACAAATTTAAGAGATAAAACTTGTTTCAAAAATATAAAAATAAAACACAGATAAAATCCATTCGGTGTTTAAAGCTAAATGCGTGCTTCAACATTTCTGAGGAAGAATTTGAGCGCCATTAAATAAAATCGACATAAAAGTCAGCAAAAGTCTTTAAAAATGTTTTTATTTTATTGCATGTTTAATAGGTGCAATAAAGGAGAACATTAAAAAACGCACACTATTTTTAGTAGATAGATTAGATAAATAACATGGCATCGACAGAGATGTCAAGATGTATTTCACGTTCCTACAAATATTTATAGCGTTTCTCAAACGAAAAGCGATTTTTGTTTAAAATGATTGAGATAAACGGGGTGTATTTATGAGAAAAAAGGTTCACGGAAAAATTGGTAGACTGTAATAAAAAAATAAATAAATAAAAAGTAAAGCGACGGAAGGATTGGAAAGTAAATTGTTCGAAGCTTTTTAGCCAGTTACTAGGTCACTCTAGACAGCAAGTCGGCTGCACGATGCCATTTTCAGACAACTAAACTCTTTACAAGGAACTCGTTCGACGAGGAAAACAAACTGGTTCTCACAGTTACAAAGAAGAAGAAAAAAAATTTTTTTTTTGAAAGAAGCTGCAACTGGACTAAATAATGTGTTTAATTTCATCAAGTTTCTTCTCATGATTTTTCTTTCTTTTGCACTTTCTAAAATGGAATCTCGTTTTCCCATAGCAACGCGATCTGGCCAAGTCGTGACATTTAGCATATGTGCGAATGGTCCACCGTGAAAGAACGGAATTCGAAATATGTGAAAAAAGTTTATAAATAAATACTGCAAGACTTTTTTTTTTTTTCCTTTGGATTATTATGAAAAAGCTTAGTTTAATCCAAGTTTTTTAAATTATAAAAGCAATGCTCGGTGTAGCACAATAAAATAGTAAAGTGATTTTATGTTACACATAGTTCCGATTTTTTATGATATTCTCCTTTTTTCCCCTTCTTTTTGATTTTCCCTTTCGCTTTTCCCCTATATGAGGTTCTTTTCTATAATAGTAACATATAATTTTTTTTTCAAGGAATCTAAAATAGTGATATACAAATGCGTCTACAATTTTTTTCTTTTAATTTATGCCAACGTTGCATTCCAAAAATACTATATATAAAACGGCTCATAATTAGAGATCTGAACTTAATGACGAATTAAGTGATGGCAAATGGTATCAATAATATGACGAACTTTCTTGCGAGTATATCATGAATGAGTCAATGATTGAGAAATAAACACATTCTTGCACCAAGGTTCACTTGAAGGTTTTAGTGTTCTTAGACCATGACAGAGAGTGGCGATACAAAATTTTTTATTGCAAAATTCTTAATGGGGAAAAAAAGAGGGGAACTATTTTGTTTTTTACATATAACTAAGCAATTATATTCAACTTGACATTTTGAATCTCTAAATAATTTGTATTTAATAACAAAATAAACAAATGCATTTTATTCCGAATAAAAACTTATTATAGATTAGCAACAATGATTTATATATGAATCGTAAATGTAGTTTTATTTTTTTATTTTTTTAATATGAATTGAAATAATATATGAATTGAAATAATATATGAATTGAAATTTAATATGATTTTTTAAATATTTTTTTAATATTGCAATGCGAATCAATTCGTTTATTTTAAACTTAAATTAATTCATCTAACACTGGCATTAAATTTAAATAAGAAAGAAGCTGGAATGTCTTACAACAAAAGTCCAAATAGTACAAATAGCAAAGGCCAACAAGATAATCTACATCCACTTCGCTTCATATCAAAGAACAATCAATTAACTGAAACAATGTCTGGAGTAAATGTATGCCTACAAGATTGAGAACAAAAGCGAACCATGAACTGTATTCCTAAAAATGACATCAATGTTGCTTTTCAAATAGGCATTAGTGACTAGGCATCTTGGCTGAAGTTCGAAGACGAGCAGCATTGAAAACCAATCCCGCAGAGCAAGTCAAGGACTTCAGTGTCAGGAAGTCGTTATACTGACAAAAAAGGTAGCAAACCCTTTTGGATGATAAAATCAATGAAAAGCCTTTAAAAGACACACATAGTGACAGACTCATGACAAATACTGGTTAAGATCATGATATCGATAAATCAGTGACACACACCATAAACACGGCAGACGTCGGCAATTGAAATCCTTTTTAACAAACTTATGCCAAAGAGTTTTGCCAAACGTATCACTGGATTCAATCCAACGTGCACTTTTTTTTTTTTTTTTTTTTATTCATTCTTTCTTTTTAAATACAAGGCAAACCTTCTGTTTTATTCCAAGAAACGTTAGCGTACGTTAGTCTTCTTCAGTGTGTAGCAGGGCAAATTCGTAGTAACAAGTGGCATCAACAGCAAGATAAGGATGGATGTGGTAAAAAAAAAAAAAAAAAAAAAAATCATTACAACATACAGGAAAACAAATTTCTTTAAAGAAACTTGAAATTCTTTGGGTTATAGTTTAAAAACAAAAGTCACATGTCACATTCATCAATGAAAAATGCTTCAGAAACGAAAATACCAAACCTTGGGAGGCCTGCAGACACAATGAAGTAACAAAAACATTTTGAAGAATTTGAACTATTGTTAATGTGACCGCTAAAAGAAGAAAAAAAAATATGTGCATGTGAAGGTTTTTATGATTCGACACTTAAAAATAGGAAACGTCTTTCTAAATTTGGAAACTGTCTACATGTCTGAGTATATATAAACGAAAAGACACTGAATTTGAAGCTCAGAAGAGCAGTAACTTTTGTGTTGTAACATGCACTGCCTTGAAATATTTTTGAAGAAGACATATATTTGGGAACAATATACTTTTTGTTACTTTAAAATTATGGCGTTAGACTTAATAGAAGACATTTCAACATTGATTTGTTTGGAAAATGTGAATTCGCTAAAAATATGTACTATTTCCTCCAAAGTTTTCTTGGAAGACTGCTGGCAGTTGGGGTTTAAACAATAAACTAACATATCACGTTTGCTTCAACAAAAAGATGACATAATTCAGGAAACAGTAGTAAACCTTAACTAACAGCTGTGGCTTTTGTCAAACAATCGACATAACTTGACCCAAATTTTTGAAAAGGTATCAACTTGACCTCGACATCACACAATTAAAAAATAAAAATCAATTATGGCGGTTTAGAAGAGACATTTAATTTATTCACACAGACAAAAAAGATACAGATTAACATCAAACAGCTTAACGCAATAAATGAAAATTTATGCTAATTGAAGTTTGAAAGACTATTAAACAAATATTTTTTTCCAATCCCGCTAATGCAACGATTGCAGATATTAAAATACAAAATTAAATTTGCCACCAGCGGGTAAAAAAGTATGAAAAGCACCTAAGGGTGTTCCTCTCAAAGTTCACGCTTGGTTAGGCTGTGCCATAAGAAATATTGACAGAGAAGGCATTTAAAGCGAATGCAAATGACTGAAACCCACAAGCGTATCTGGCACAAACGGAGCGTTGGAATACGCCGTTCACTCGGCAGCTTCCCGTTGGATCAGTGCGTTGCCGATCGAACAATCTCTCTCAAAAAAAGAAAAAAGAAATTGAGGACGAAAGTTAATTTTGTCCCGCATGTTTCATTGACTCACTTAGTTTGACATTTCAGTTGCAGAAAGATGTTGTGTAAAAGATGGTGAAACCAATCAATATCGGTGACGGGAAAGTTTTTCCATGCAAATTACGTGGATTATAACATCTACTCGATTAATAAAAATAATAACGGCAATTATTTATAAAACAAATGGAAATACTCCACAAACTATAGTTTCCTTAATGGTGTGCATTTGTTTGATCATTGATGTATAAATATTCAATTAGAGCAGTTGTAAATCGTCGAATATCTCTTTCGGAAGATTGGTTTAGTTCAGTTTTGTCGCTCTACCGTCATTTCGTCATTTTTTTGCATACGCTAGGCTAATTAGACGGAACCTACAGTTTAACGTGGATTCCGAATCACTCACAAACGCCCATGCCACCACCAGGATTCGAACTTGAAGCCTGTGGTACCAAAGGCCAAAGCACTAGCAAATTGGTCATGACGCCGTCTCTTTCGGAAGATAAGTAATAGAATGGACATTCAAATTCATTTTAAGTTAAATGAATGAAAACTTTTTCATTGTGATGTATGGTTTATTGCTGTACGGTCATTTTTTGCATACTTTAGGCTAATTAGACCGGGACCTACAGTTTAACGTGGATTCCGAACCACTCACAAACATCCATGCCAACGCTAGGATTCGAACCTGAAGCATCATGGGCCACAGCGCTAGTCAATATGCCATCAGGCCGCCTTTCATTGTGACATAAAATATGCCAAATCTCATTAATGCAGGAATCAGACTCCATTTGAATCATTAATAAATTTTTAATAGATATTGAAAGCTAAAATCACAAGCGGATCCGATTACATCTATAAAGAACCAATAATATAAAAAAAGCCAACGCTAAAATTAGCTTATGGAAATGAAAACACTGAATATTTTTATTTGCTTTAAATATTGAATATGATTAAAAAGTATAATCGCTACATGGAATTTGATATCAATGAGTCGATTTGAATGAATAAAATTTAAATATTTTTATCACCCTCCAAGAAAAACAATCTTGCACCAGTATTGGCGAAAATTATTAAAGACGGGCACATTGCGTGAAAAAAAAAATAGCTTCCAGGCAAAAACTCACAGACAAGAAAGTAGACAGTGCATCACCTGAAGCCATAAATGGTTGTGCGAAATTTTAACACAGCTAAGAAAACCATTGGTTACCTAACAGGGGAGAAAAAAAAGTCCCGATTTTATAGTATTGACTCTGGTAATCGATGTGCGGCACATGATTCTGAAATGACACCTAAATAAGGAGATGTTTTCAATGATACCTACACAACGTGTGTTTGGAAGCTGGAGTCAGATGCCGCATGTGATATGCAAAAGGCATGTGTGCACAGCTTCAGCGAGGTCGTAAATAAAAGACGACGGATTTGCACCAAGAAGTGCTCTTAATTTTAAACAAAGTCACCTGAGCACACAGGCGATTGGGCAAGGGACGAAATAGTTACTAACTGGGAAATAAACCATGGATTAAAAATTCATATTGTATGTATAATAGCTATTTAAATGCAATTTCTCACAACTTTGGCTCGAAAGAGTTTACAAAAAAATTTCATTTTTAGCTAAATAACGATGAATTACTCATAGCGATAATAATTTTTAATGTAAAACATTAAAAAAAAAATAGAGGATAAGATTTCTGATATTGACGAATTGATTTATTTTGGTAAAATATAATTAAAAACTACTTTAATTTATAAAAGCTAAATATTCATTCAACACAATGCAAATTTCATGGTTAATAATTTTGACCGAATAGGCAAATTAATATCGCATAGTTACTATCACTAATTTTTTAACTTTATTTTCTAAGCTAAAACACATTTTAGATTTATATCTAAGCATGGAATTTTTAAGTCCCACTTTCAAAATGATGTAAAAAAAAAAAAAAAAAAATCTCTTCACAATGAGGTCAAATTTGAACTGAAGACATCTGAAGGAGGAAACGGTACGGCATCAAAAAAAAAAGTTCCAAAGTGTATTAATAGATGACGCTGTAAGCGGCATAAAGAAAGTGAATTCGGCTGCCAGTGATATTTTGAATCACAATTACAACGTATTTGGCATGAGTTGCACATTAAACCAACTGTAGTGTTCTATGTGCGTGATTGTTTCGATTTTTTGACGGAAAAAATGATTTCCAAGTCATTCAGCATTGGGACACTGTTAGTGGAAAATCCATCCACCACGGCAAGGTCATACAAAATTGGATGGAAAAAAACCGTGGAATTTCTTTTTGATGCCATACCGCCCCCTTTTTCAAGTATCTTCAGTTAAAATTTGAGCTCACTGTGAAGAGTGGTTCTTTTTTTACAGCATTTTGAAAGCATGTAGGCTTTAATTATAATCACCCTGTATATAAAACATTGACACGTTTCAGATTTTTTGCGCCTAAAGAAGAGTTCATCGAAAGCTGATTGTCGCAAGATTCCATTAAATATTTTATAGAACAGCCAAAAACATTACATTTCAAGTGATGTAGACCAACAAAATAGCAGTGGCTGTTGATAGATCTGATATATGCTGATCCAAAGCTCTTTGGATCAACAAATATTGACTTGTAAAAAAAAAAAAAAAAAAAAATCCTTTTTAGATATGAATGAGATCAATAAATAGAAATTATCTAAATAATCAATGTTGTAGGTTAAACTCTAAAATACTTCTAATAAGTATTTGTAATGTCACCTATAAAATTCCTAATATTATTTTACATATATATCATTGTATAAAATAAAAATATAAACAATTGTTTGTTTTTTCCCTTTGTGCAGCCTGCGGTCTTTGCAAATTTGAAAGACCTAGTTTTATTGACCCCAGTCTAAAAGAAATAAACCCAGCAATAATTGTTGATTTGTTTAGAGAATTTATAGGTTCTCGAACCAAAAGGAAGGTACCCTACAAGATAATTAATTGCGTTTTATTGTAACCGTCGGCTTTATGGATTATATAAATCTTCAAGTGTATAAAAAGCAGTTTGCACAGATCGTTGAAGTGAGCTTACAGAAATAACTATACGAATGACACACTAGGTGAGTGGTAAATTTTTTTATTTTTGAACTTCCTAATTTGAAACAAATTACCCGAAATGGGTAATTTGCTTTTCAATAAAAATCTAATTGAATTTTTAAAATGTTTTTATTTATGCTGCAGCTATACACAAACAATTAATAAATAATTCCTTTCTTATATTAAAAAAATTGCTATGGATTTCCGTAGTAAAAATAATTTATAAAATATATTTTTTATGATATATTTTAAATATATTTGGAGGTTTATCTTTTGTTTTCTTTCTAAGAATGATGTTTGTTGTTGTTGCCGTCGTCATAGAAGGAGGGAAGAATGGAGCAGCTTCTGTTTTTCACGGAGCACCCGTAGGTAAGTCCGACTTCTGCTCCGTGTAGCTGAAGAAGGTGGGGAGTGCCTTTTTGTGTTGGTATTTCAGGGGGAACTACCCCGCATTTGCGTATCGTATGGGAGAAAAACTTGATAACTCCCACCAGACAGTCCGACTAACAAGGCAAGATGCTGAACATCCCAAACACCATCGAGTCTCTTTGTTTTTCGAAATAGTGTTTACAACAAAGCCGCCAGTGGATTGAATCTCTGCCTTAATGCCCACCTGCGGCGCACGTAGCCACGAGTCAGACAATATTAATGTTTAAATAGTAGAAATGATGCCATTAAAAAATTATTTCCACAGGAAAATCAAAACAATTGACGAATTAAAAACGATATGCTGATTATTTTCAAATGATAACTATACATAATTTCAGGCATTGGTGCTAAAATGTCAATAGCCTACAAATTCTATATTTAAAAAATATGTGACCTTCAATTCTTATATATCAGGTACTAAAATAAAAAAAAATTATGATTTTCTAAACTTTAATCTCTTAAAAAAGCCTCACCATCAGAAAAGGTTTACCATCGAAATTCGGTGGGTCAATTTATGCCCTTGACTCTAACTTCTCTCTCTTTGCCACTCTTACCTATATTTATTTTAAAAAAAAAATTAATACAAAGATTTTCTCAGCTGAGAGCATAACACCAGTTAATCTGAAATCTTATTTATTTTTCCTACTACAAGAATTTCACAATTTAAAGAAAAATTGTTTCCCAAAACATTTTTAATTGGCATAGAAGTGTACGAAAAAAGTTTCAATTTAAGGTTTTCTACTTTTATGTACTAAGGAAAAATTCAAAATCTGAAATAGAAAAGTAAAAAAATTGCAGAATATCCAGTATTAAGTATTGTTTTTCAAAGACTTTGTATGAAACTCAAAATGATATATGTACAATTTTAATAGAACACAACAGCATTTCAATTAATGAGCAATGTAATTTCCCATTCCTTAACTGTTTCCCAATGTTACTTGAAAGAAATTTTATGATTTGTTTCTAATTTCCAACTGAAAATACAAATGTTGGGAGGTAAAATAGAAAATTCTAAAATAATTTGTTTCTAAAATTTTATTTGCATTTAATTTTCTTAAATTTCTCTTTTAAAGAACTCATCTACAAGGCATTAACTACTAAATGAAACAATAGATATTAACTAACATGGTAACACCTTTTTTATATTTAAAACTTGAATAAAATGAATTAATTTCTATAACTCCCACCTGATTTTTTTAACCTTTTTACTTTGGTAAAATTTATGTATTTAATAAAAAAATTTAGATTTTCAATTTATAATTTATCTCTATAATTCATTTATTGAGAATTGAGAAAAAATGAGTAAGCATCAAACCATTTAAATTTCTACTTGGCCCTGGCTATTTTTTTTTTTTTTTTTTTTTAGTTTGGATTCAGATTCAAATACTTGAAAATACAAACCTGTAATTGATGCTGCTCATCTTAGAACACTGAAAATACTTTTAAAAAATTATAATATTTTTCATTACTTTTCTTATACATTTTTTTCACCTGGAAAATAATGTGATGATGTACAGGCAAACTGAATCCCAGAGGACTGAAAAAATATTTTTTAAAAATTCAATAACTAAATAGACCCCTATGCATGATGATGCCCCTATGATTTAATATAAATAACATAATTCTACTGCAATTATAATGTTGTCCCCTTACGATTCAACTAATTAATTTGCAAGCATTCTTTTACAGTTATTTTGAACAGCAGAGTGAAATCCTCCTAATAATCCAATTTTAAATTATCGTTGAAAGAAAAATTCGATAAATCTTCTATGTTGATATTTAATCTAAAAAATTTTAACAATCCAGTACATCTAAAGGATAGAAAATTCAACTGAAATTACCCTTGATAACAAAATACTAGCTATAAAACCAGTAATTCATTTCTAAAAAATACAGCTATATCAATAATTAAATAATAAATAAGCAAATATTTTAACTACTTCTAATATATGGTAAAAAAATAATAATCTAATAAAAATTAATTACTCACTCCATTTGAGTTACGGAATTCAATTGTTGGTTTTGATAGTATATCTCCCTATGAAAAGGAAGAAACATTAGCTCAGCATGAATAAAAAAAAAAAAAAAAAAAATTACTCATTAACGAAGTTTAAAAAAACATCAAAAATAAAAAGTACTTTTGCATATTTAATTATAAGAACATTTTACATTAGAAACTCATTATTTAAACAGTAATTTAATAAATACAAATAGTTGATTTGTTGATTTCTAAAAACATTAAAATATTTATATTCATTAAACAAAACAGGAATAAGATATCAGAAGAACCATATTGATTCCTTGACTAAAAAAAAAAAAAATATTTATAATTGAAAATAAATAATTAAAATTATTAAATAGGAAAAACACAATTTATCTTATCTGCACTTCAGTAAAAAAATGCAAATGAAAACATTTAGAAAAAATGTTTACAATTCCAAACACTATTCCTAAAGCAATAAAAGTGAATTTGTTTCACACCTGGCATACAAGAAATAAATTTTTATTAATGTACAGGATTTAAGAGTTACTTTTAAGAGACCATGAATTTAACAAGGTTTTCCTAGACTATGGTAAGAAAAAAAAAAAAAAAAAAAAAAAATGCTTTTAAGGAGAAAAATGAAGTAAGGGGGAAAGCATTTAAGAAAATATTTTTATTTAGATATGAAATAAGGAAAAATGGCACTGTTTATTTATTTATTTTTTATCAACAAGGTGAAGAATTTAATAAGAAATTAACCTGCATGTAAATGGCAAATTCAAATATTAATTAGAATGAATAGATTATAAAATAAGTACATCAATTTAAAAAAATTATATTTCAAGCTAAGAAAATATTTTTATATTTGCATATCAAAATAAGGTAGGATAAAAATTTTTTTTAATTATAAGTAATTTTTTTCAGTCTTAGTTATTTATCCAAACAATATTCTAAAATTTCTAATAGATTTTTTTTATAAACACAATTGAAAATCAAATTTTTAATATTTTTAACAAAAAATTCTAATATGCAATTCAAATACAAATGATTTTTTAAAACACTAACAGAAAGATGTTATAATTATGTTTCACTAATATGAATCTTCAACTCATTCTCAGGGCTTCATATGAAAACTCACATATGATAAACTTATTTAATATAGCCAACTCAATAATGGAAAAAAATAATTATTGAACTACTCAACAGAACTCTCCACATCAAATGAATGTCACTTAAATATTGGAGCTTTTCAAAATACATACATTTAAAATGTTCAAGTATCTTAATATCCATGTCATCGTCATCACCTTACCCCAGTTTTCTTTCAGATGCCACATTAAAATTTGCAGATCAATAAACACTTATTGCTTATAAAATTATTTTGCAGTTGTGGTTTACTTTTATTTTCGATTAATTTTGGTAAATTTTTATAATTAAATGTATAAACATTACAAATACTTTTATTTTAAAGAAATCACACACATACAAATGTTCAGAATATATATAATGAATAAGTTGGTATTCAATTCCTTATTGAAAATTAAAATTTCTGATATATAATTAAATTAAGCTCTAACAAAATAAATTTATATATTTTTAATTTTAATAAGATGCTTAACAACTTCCTTAAAATTATGTATTTCAATCAAAAAACAAAAAAAGAAAAGAAAATGAGGAGACAAAATAAACCAGACAAAATTCCATGTTTCATAGCCTGGTTAGCTTTGGTCACACAACACAAATTTTGATGTTTACATATTAATGTAAGAAATTTAGAAGAAAAAAATTTAACTCATGCCATCAAAAATTTAGGCTTTATTTTCTTCAAATATATTTAAAGACATAAAATATTATTAAAATAAATTTTTGCCTTTTAAAACATTTAAAAGATCCAAAACATACTACTATAACTGACAGTTGAGAAAATATCCTATATCTTGTTATCTTTTTAGAATAAATTTCATAGTCAAATAAAAATTTATAATAGCCATTTTAAAGCTTAGGCTTTTAGGCTTAACCATTTTAAGTAAATTATTTTTCAACTTCATAAAATTAAAGGAATTAAAAATAATAAACAAAAAAATATTACTTCAAAACTGACTTTATATTTCTAATATTTTACATTTATTCAAGTTTATTTAAAATCCTTCAATTTCTACAAAAATAATAAATTTCGAAATTTATATTAGAAACTTATTAATAATCAATTACTTTATTTCATTAATTATTTTTAATACATATACAATGCAAAATGTATTTGTTACATTGATTTTATTTATTACAAAGAATACAAAATACTTTAAAATATAAATATTTGAAGAAAAATTTTCAAATTAAACTATCATTCCAATTTTATATTTCATAAAAATTTATTAAAGTTTTTTTTTTTCAATAATTCATGACAAAATTAATAATACATAATATTCTAAAGCTTTATATTCCTTCTAAATGCATTTAAAATACATTTATGTATTTAATACACATTAATAAATCTAATATTCAGCAATTTTTTAAAATTATAAATGAATATATTTATAAATAAAATTATAATTTTAAATACTATCTATAACCTTGTTTTACATTATCATAACTGTAATAACAAATCTTTTCTTATATGATAAGCACTAAAATGAACTGAACATATGGTAAGTCACAGTAATCTTGACAAATTATAAACATGAATTCCTAGTATAGCAATATATGACAATTTAAAATTTCATTTAATAAAACATTTATAAAATTGATAAAAGTTTAATGTTGAAAATAATTACACACCTTAACAATAATGCATTGCTTTAAAATTATAGTAAAATTAATTTCATTATTAGTGATAATATAAAAAAAAAGATATCAAAATAAAACAATATCTGAAAAATATTTTGTTCAATATTACTTTTCATATCTTCTTTATATTGAGAAAAAAATCTTTTTTAAAAAGTATATATTTTTAATGGTTATTTCAAAAATAGATTTTTTAAATCTATTTTTGAAAAAAAAACATTAAAAATCAGAATTATTAAAATAATTATGGCAATAAGAAAAGGGATTATTTTATCATTGTTTTATATATAATTTCAAATGATTCGTATTTAAAATTAAATACACTTTATGAAGGATTTGAAAAAGTTAGATGTCTAAACACTAGTGAATAAATATTGGAAATGAATCCTTTATCAAAATATATTAAGAAATATTAAATAAGTGAAATTTCTAAATAATAAATGGTGACATTAAAAAAAAAACAGTTTGTATATAAGTTGCTGTTTTTCTTATTACTGCTAAATTCATACATTTGTTGTAAAGTAATTCAACAATCCATATGTAAATTAAATTTCTATAAATCGTTCTAAATAATTTTTCTTCAAACAAAATTATCACTTTTTAATCATTAATTCTTTAATATCAAAATGATTACAAATGGAAGCAAATTGTTGTAAATGAAAAACTACAATTAAGAAATTATAACTGATCAGTTGGAAGGTTTCACAAAAAACGTATTTAAATTATTTCTACGAGGAAAAACTATAAAAACTGGTACTTTAATTAAATTATTTAATATTCCTACACTACAATAAACTTGTATTGTTTGATAAAATTATCACGAAATTTTGTGCAAAACATATTTAGTTAATAATCTGTTCTAAATCGAGTTTAAGTATTTATATAAAATTTAATTAAGTTGTAAAGTTAAAAAAAAATGTGTTCATAATGTTAACTTGACAATTGAAATATTATTTTTAATAATATTTAAAAAATTGCAAACTATCTACAATCTCATTTGAATCAGCTGGAACTAAAAATACTACCCAACACGTACACAAGATCTAGTTTGACATCTGTTCTAGAATTACAGAAAAAATTCTAAATTAATTTAGCATAGACTGTTACATTCTTAAATGTCATAAGTAAACGTAAATGTAAAAATCAACGTTTGAAAAAATTTTGTAAAATATTAATTTAGGACAAATAAAAATTCGACGTGTAAGCAGACAGGAAGATGTTTTAAAATACAGCTAAGAAATACATAAAAACCTTTTAAAATTTTAGCTTACCTTGTTTCTTACATATTCCTCAATTGATCTTAATGCCGAATCTGTTAATTTAACAAAAACTAATGATTTTGTACAATTATTTTTATCTTGTGAAGAAAGGCCATATTGTTGCCCTTCTACGAGAGCAGCCATTTTAGACCTTCTCGAGAATTATTTGGCAACCGCGTATCCTATACCTGAAAGGCATATAAGCAATAACACAAAAAACACACTTGTCACCAATCGCTGATCAGTAACGATAAGTAGAGGGACAATAGGGAAAAAAAGGGATTATTTCTATTAATTGACTTAAATGAAATCCTATTTATCTTCAAAAACACATTTATAACTGTTTTTATTAGTGCAAAATGAGTCATATTTTAAAATTAAGAAATGAATTCCTTATATAAGGAATAGAAACAAAAATTTGAATGCTTGAAATTTTTCTCTTATGTATATAAATTACCATATAAGTTGTCAATAATAAATTAAAATCACTACTAAATTTAAAATCACAAATTGTAAAATTTCATTTTAAGATATAACTATTATAATTAATTTTTAACTCATTAATTTTTCTCTCTGAGTAAAAATGCAACAATTATGTGAAAAATGTTTAAATAAAATGCCCATTCAATTTCACATTATTATTGAGCATTTTAAAATTTTATTGTAGCAAGATATACTTAATAATCCATTTATATTCAACGTAACTTAAGTAATAAATATACTTTGCAATTTTTTTCCCTGTGTGTTTTGAAGTTGCAGACGAAATTTGAGCTTAAAGAAATTAACTTTTTGCATTGATTTTTTTATGAAAAATAAAATTCTGTTTGTTTATGAAAGTGTTAAATTAAGGAATAAAATTTCTTTTATTCTTAAAGTGAATAAAAATGAAACTTTCTTAAAGTCAATTTGTTATACCGAAACTAAATTAAACATTTTACTTCATTTCATTTATATAATGCAACACTACAACTTCAATTTAATTGTTTATGTTTAAAGTTTCATCGTGGAGTCGTAAAGCATTAGTTTTGAATAAAATTTATTTATATAATTATCAAAATTTATTTATTTATTGTTTAGTTCTTTCAGTATGTTTATAAACGGAATAATACGCTCTAGAATTATAAATTTTACTAACTTAAGTGTAGTAAGAAGTTTCAAAAGCCAATATTCTGTCGATAAATTATATCCCGAAAGTACTTTAGATCTGTCTAAGCCGAAGGTACTCTATCCATTTATTAATGATTATAATAATACGCAGAATTTTATATTAATGTAATTTTTCAAATTTCTTTAAAGTTTTAAAGTGGAAATAGCATTGTCTAATTCATATTACAAATGATAAACAAATTACTAAAAATCGAAAATTTTTGTTAAATATTTTATAAAATTTTCTTACTTTGAAGTGTTAAAACATTCTTATTTAAATCACATATAATTAAATACAGGTGTATTTAAATTAAAAATTGATGTAATTTTTTTCCATTTATTATAGACAATCAAAAGCCCTGATGGTAAATTTTCGGGATTTGTCCCAATAGGTAATTTATTATGCATTATTTCTAAATAAGCTTACATTATTACTATTTATATATATTAATAAAATATGTTTTATGATTGAAACGCATGCACACATCTATGTATGTATATTTTTATCAGTCAATAATGAGAGTTTATTATGGAAGATTCTAATAAATCTTTTTTTTTTTTTTTTGAAATTCTTTTAATACTGCAATTAGTTAGTTTTGTTATGAATGTTTTTTTTTTAGTTTTTCACGAAAAATGTGCTTAACATTTGTGGTTCAAGCCTAGTATTTTAGCTTTTTTAGAGCATTTTTGGAGACTTCATTCTTATATTTTTCATTTAATATATCAGTGCATGCTCAAAATATGTTTAATTACAATTTACTATTTCAACCTAAATTGATACATTAAGTCAATAATATTTTTTCAAATGCTTATAAAAATATCTGCTATTAAAATTAATTTTATTATTGTGGCAAGGAATTTTTTGCTTCAGTTTTATGAAATTATTTTTTGCTTCACCACTGAATTGCTGCTTTAAAATTAAATTTTCTACATTTTTACCCAATTTAATTCTCTACTCAGTTCTTAAAATATATAAATTGCGAGAATATGAAAGTTATCAATGATTGAGCAGTTAAATTGATTAACTATTATTGTACTGTACTGTATTTAACTAAAAAATCAATGTATTACTTTTTGATAATTGTGTCAGGTTTTTTTAATTATATTTCTGACATTTTTAAAGAAATCCTTATAAAGATTGATGATTTGTTATAAAATGTATCACAAGTTTTTAATCATTTATGTAAGGGTATTGAAATGCTATTGAGATAATTTTAAAGTTGCAATTTCTGCAAATATTTATATTAACTTCAGAATACTTGTAAATACTTTTAAACTATTAAAATCAATACTGATGTACATTAGAAATGATTGAATATTTAATTATGTTTGTATCTGTGAAACAAATGCTGAACTCTAAATTTTTTATTTTTTATATTATCGCAGTTTCTTCTTTTAGCAACTTAATCATTTGCCGAATTAGTTTTTCATCAGTTTGTAAATTCTAAAATACATCCATTTTAAAAATTGCCTGATCATTGCATTGTAATTTTGGTCTCTAAAATCAAAATAAAAAAATTAATATGAGAAATAATAAAAATAAAAAAGTTATATTGAGAAATAATTTTTTTTTTAACTTTCTTTAAAATAACATTCACATAAGTAACACTTATTTTGTAACTCATTACAAAAATGGCCATTTACATTAAAGTTTACATAAACCAGATGTATTAGGAATAAAACATATTTTCTATTTATTGAGTTAAAATCATTGTAAATAATCAGTATTGATTTCGGAGAAAGAAATTATTAAATAAAATGTCCTAAAATACTATATTCTTGAATTTTATCTTAAGTATGTTGGAGTGGTGAAAATTTTCACAATTTATTTCTAATGCAGAATGACAAAACACTAAATACTGATCATTTTATAATTATTGTTAATACCATAAAAATTTCATGAAGTTTTAAGTTATCTAAAAAAATTATTCAAGTTGGCAAAAGACTTTGAGAATTATTTTTAAACTAAGAAAAAGTGTATTTATTTAATTGCATATTAAATTGCAATTTTTTTTTTTTTACATATTTATGTTTTATATCCAATTTTAGGCAATTGAATTTTTTATTGTATATAATAAAATTATGTATTTTTTCTCCTACCTTCTAATACATATTCATTTTATTTCATATAGATAAATTACAAATCACATACTCTAGAAGTAGTGGTCCAGGTGGTCAAAATGTTAATAAAGGTAATTTTAAACGGCTCTTTTATTTAAATTTAATTTCTGCTAGAAATTAGTTTGTATTTTAAGCACATAATGTTGATGTATATAATTAACAATGCATGTGTAGGAAATATTCTCAATATATTTTATGGTGTGTGCATTGCTACCTAAAGTATATTGAATAGCATTCATTTGAATAATATTAAACCTTCTCATACTTTTTCCTAATCATCGAAAAGGAGACATTCTTATTTCCAGATTTCATATCTTATCTTAAACATAGACATAAAGACATATCTTAGCAATCAATTCTAAACTCCGTAGATTTGGCCTGACTTCATCTCCATTATGCCTGATCTGCAAAACTTTGTAAATAGTTGAACACATTTTCTTTTGATGCATAAAATATGTGTTGTTTGTTGTTTCTTATCCCACTTGGCCGGCCAAGCCCACGAGCCCATACGCACTCATGATTGAAGGGGAAGGAAGCAGCTTCTGTTGTGATGGAGCACCCGTAGGTAGAAGCCTGACTTTTGCTCCGTGACGCTCTTACAGTCATAGGAGACCGGGACCTACGGCTTAAAGTGGATTCCGAACCACTACAAACATCCATGGCACCGCCGGGATTCGTACCCGAAACCTGTGGCACCGAGCACCAGAACGCTAGACACTCGGCCATTCAGGTCCCAAATTTGCCAATGGCACGCAGTGTTCCCAGGTGGTCACCCACCCAAGTACTGACCGCGCCCAATGATGCTTGACTTCGGTGATCTAACGAGAACCGGTATATTCAGCATGGTACGCCCGTTGGCTATAAAATATGTAGCAGCATGAAATAAACTGCAAAGTGCTTTTGGATATAGAGTTGTGTCTTACTCTTGGATTTTTGATAGGTCAGAGGAAGCTTATTATAAGACAACAACAATACTTCAATTTCTACTAAAAGTCTCCTAATCCTGTAATCTATGGGATACCTCACATTTTTTTTCTGGGGTTATTATTATAATTTTTTCATTTTTATTTAAAGTACTAGTTGTACTTCTTATATTCTAATTATCATTTAACAGTTCAAATTAATTTATCTGTAGTTTTATCTATTTCTTTCTTTTTCAAACCTACTCTTCTTATTTATATTTTTTTGGTTGCCAGAAGGAAGAAGCAACGTTTTTTGTATTTTAAAAGGAATTTTTAAGCCATCATAGGCAATGATTTCTAGAATTTCGAGTTTTAGAGTGGTTAATTTATAAAGATTGTTTTTTTTTTTTTTTTTTTTTTCCACTTCTGCCAAATTGTTTTGCTTATTATATTTTAAAAAAGCATTTGGTTAAATTGAGATGAAGCAGCATCAGCGAACATACATCTCAAAGCACCACCAATTCCTTTACCATAGTTCTATTCAGGTGATGTTTGAGGGATTCTATAATGAATGTTCAAAATTTGATAACCATTTTTATATGGAGAGAATTGGTATATGGAGAGTAGCCAAAAAAATTAATTCTTTTTTAATTAAACATGAATAATTTTCTGTCTGATGTGGCTATCTGGTGGCTTGATTCAGAAAGTTTATTTAGTTTTAAGTTAATTGTTAAAAAATTCATTAAATTAAAGTTATTTCAAATATACAATTTTTTTATTCAATTGTGATCTTTTTAATATTTTTTTTTTTTTTTTTTGGGGGTATTTATATTAACTTTATTTGCTTATTTTTTATTTATAAATTGTTATATATATATATATATATACATTAATTTTACAAATCACAATTGTTATATGTGTTTTACATCTGTAATTGAGATTTTGTTTTTTCCACTTTGTTTTTTTTTTCTCTAGTAAAATTTACAAAAAAAAAAAAAAAAAAAATAGTCAAAATCTGGAAAAAAATTCTTATAATTTATTTTTTTATCAGAATGTTTGCTTAAAAAAAAAGGAAATAAAAAATATGAAAAATCAAGAGAATTATAAACATAATGCATATTTTTATGAACTCTTTAATTCCGTGAATTAAATCTAAAAATGTTTGATTTTCTGTAGCCATCAATTTTACACTATACTATATATTCATTCTCCTATCACATTATATTCTCCTTTCTGACAAAATAAAAAAAAAAAAATACATAGGTAACAAAAGGTAATCATTAGGTTTCAAGAACTATATCATTAGCATACAGAAACGATTTTATACGAATGAGATGGATTTTAATTTTCTTTAATAAGGTAATTAAGTTAATGTTAATAATAATATTTAATTTGTCATATTTCTGTAATTGACATGAATATTAAAAAGTTTTCATTTTAAAAATGTAGTAAAAGAAATTTCTTTTATTTAACTTTAGAAAAATATTGGGAGAACTAATGTTCATAAATTATTACAGGTTTGTTTGTTAAATTTAATTTATTAGATTAAAAGTAATATTACTTCATTTATAGAGAGAATTAATATTTTTAATTCAAGATTCATTGACATGTAAAAATCTCTCTCTCTCTTTTAATTATGGTATTCTAGAAATAATTCTTTTTCTTTTCTTTTTTTTTCCCCTGCCTCTGTACATTCTAGTTAATACAAAGGTAGAAATAAGATTTCATTTACCTACTGCATCTTGGATACCAGATCTTGCTAGGGAAAATTTGTCAAAATTAGTAAGTTTATTTTCTTATTTATTTTAATTTTAAAATTTAAAAGGTTTTTTTTATTCATTTATTATTATTAAAAATTATTTTGAGAACTTAAACCTATACATGGCTTATGATGATGATTTAGCATTGGCATTGTTTTATCCTTATGTTAAATGTTTGTACATATTTTAACAAAATAATTTTTCATTTTAAAAAGGTAGTTTAAATGCTGTTAAATAAATAGTTTTAGCAATAGGTTATCTGTATAAGAATTAAGATAACAATGGGAAAACATTTTTATTTATTTATTTTTTTACTTTTAATTTTGAATTTATTTGACAAGAGCAAATCCAACTTTAAAAGTTAAGTATATTAGAAAAATTAAATATATCAAGAAATTCAAGGTCATTTTTTAAAAATTCAAGTTGATTAATAAATTTTTTCTTTAGGACTTCTAAAATTAAGCTTAGTTAAATGAGAGGATAAATCCATGTTTGATTTTGATTTTTAGTTATCATAATCTGCAATTAATATCAAATTATTTACCATATTATAGTTAAATATTTTTTTTGTTCTATATAAAATTTTGGCATTATATTTTAAATTCCCTCTTCACTTATTTACAGCATCATAATAAAATCACAAAAGATGGGTTTATGGTCTTAAGATCAGATAAAACAAGGCTTCAAACTCTGAACCTAGCAGATTGCATGGATAAATTAAGGTGTTATATCAGAGAAGCTGAGAAACCCCCACCAGAAATCTTACCTGAAACATTAGCTTTGCAGAAAAAAAGGTATGCACTTCCCATTGTTTTATTTTTCAAATTGTGATTGATATATCGAAAATAATATATTGTGATTGATATCCAAGAAAAATTGTGATTGAAATTTCTATTCATCGAAATGCAATGAAATTTGTTAATTAAATAGTGCTTCAATAATTAGACACAAATAAAAACTTTTTTTCTTGTTTTGAAAATATATAAAATCGAAACAAGTTTAAAACATATATATATATATACGTAATGTGTGGTCAACTTCAATATGGAGTACGATCACTTCTAATGGATCTAAAGGCACGGCAGCAATGTTCCATGCTCAAAATGATGGTAATGAATCAATCAAGCCAAGACAGTTCAAAGAGCCAGAAGGGTTACAGGCAACAAGTTAGTGCAACTGTACTTTAACATAGAGAATTCCAAACATGCTCAATCAATTCATGTCCAGAGAACATGCTGGTCAACTCATACACACAATAATTTTCTTACTAATATAATTCTTCACCAACCAAACTCTATGTGGTCTAACTTAGTTCTTGCAGGATAAAAAAACTCATTAATTGCACTTGCATGAGAACGAATAGTTGGATCAATACTGTTGTCTCTATATAACTGAACAGTACCAGTACCATTTGATAAGAAACTGCCCACAAATACCCTGGATCAACCATTGTTGTCTCTTGCATTGATATGATTAGAATATTGGCAGGTTCTAAGCTCTCACCTAATCAACAATCTTCTGGGGTCACTTTGCAAATAAAATCTGAACATCAGTAAATAGAACAAAAACCTTTGCTTTTGACTACAATTCTTGCATATGAGTGGATCCAATTAAGCATTTCATTTTTGGGGACATGGTGCGAGATTTACTCATAATGCTGAATGTCTTGCATGCTACCTTTCTGTATGAAGCCTTCTGTGTACAGTTGATCTGGATATAGCACTTATGTGTCTTCTTGCAAATAGTGGTCATCTGCTGCATTTGCGGCTGTAGGTTTTTCTTGGTTGTACATTTTAGCAGCTGATTCTGTTCTTAGAATGCATTCCTCATTTTATGATGTAAAGGAGGACTTCTATACATGCATTTTACTTCAAAGTATTAACTTTGGCTTGCATAAATATCAATTATTTGCATCCAAAACAGAGCTATCTCAAACTTAGCCATTTCTATTTACAGTTGTTTTCATAGTCTTTTAGCCACATATCCATTTTTGTTAAATGACAGCAGCTTTATGAATTTGCATATTATATTTTGATGCTGCATTACTTTTTATGTATACTGAATAATTTTTTTGAAAATGTTTTATTTTTTGCTATGTAATCACAATTTTATGATATTTTCTTAATTTTTTTTAAAGTGTATAATATGAATGTTCAATAAAATATCAAAATATAATCTTTTAACTGTAAGAAAATCTTCAAAAGCATTTTAGAAATCTTATTTATATTCTAAAATAACAAAGTTTATAAATTTCTATTACATTTATTTATAAACTTTGTTATTTTATTAGGTTTTATTATGTAAATAAAACAATTTGAAAAAGAATAAATTTACCATTACATTTTATGTATGCTTAATGGGTATTTTTATCAAACAACAATGATGATGCATTAATATAGATGCTTTTTTTTTAATTCTTTTTAATTCAGTAAATTTTAAATATACCCCAATACTTGTATATTATTTAATTAAATTATTTATATTATTGAAGCACCAATGCTGAAAAGCAAAAGCTTTCCACCATGGTATTTAAATTATGTTATTCATGTAGTAAACTTATAAATGTTGTACATCATCCATGATTCTCAAATTTGTTTTCCAGACTTAAATAATTTTGTTAAGCTTATTAAATGAAATATGTTTTCCATACCAAAGTAACTGTCTTTTATAATTTTTTTAACATTAACATTGCTCATTTTTTCAGCTTTGCATAAAAAGTTTAAAGCATCCTTAAAAACTATGTTTATTTCAAAACATTTTTTAAATAAATAAAATTTTACAGCTATCTATAAGATACAAGCACTATTCTACAGATATTTTTTAAATTAATTTGATATTTTTTATGAATTACTAGCAAAATTCAATGATTATTTGCTTTTACAGAGAAAACTTTATTTGAAAAAAGTAGAGCAACTTGTGAGATATATGCTAGGTTCAGTGCTACATAATTTTTAAAATTACAACTTTTATTTTAAAAATTTAATCTAGTATTTATGAGTCTAGTATTTATTTAATATTTCATATTACCTGAACAATTGCATTGGACTATTGGATTGTACAGATACTTATTAATGATACTAAGAGACAAATTCTCACATTTTAGCAGAAGAACTGAATGAAAAAAGAGGATTTCAGAATGTTAAGACAGTTATTTGATTTGAAAATCATTGAGAAGTGAAAGAGTTATTTAATTTGGCTAATGAGCTGTCTAAAATACTTGAATGTCCAATCAATGCAAGAACAGTAAGGGAATTTATAAAAACCAATAAGAGACTGTATTTGTGTGCTAAAAACAAAACTTTAATGTTAAAAGAGTCTGCAAGCACTCCGTATTGCAAGTGTTGTCAGAAATCTTTTCTTGTGAGTCAAATTGTGAAATAGACTTTGAATGATTCCATTTCACAATGTTTCAAAGATATGTGACAGTGTAAGTTAGTTGTATCCAAGGTATAACCCCCTCTTTTCATTTTTTGCTGTTTTTCTACTACTGGTGACTTTTAAATGAAATGAGTAAGAGAAACATAAAGAACAGAATGTAGGATTCTCATCTTGAAAATGCATACAGAGAAACACAATCTTGGACTGCATTGCAAGCAATGGTGTTGAATAACTCTTTATTGACAGAATATAGCAATCCACTATATGGCTATTGCTTATTCGATAAGAAGAAAAATCTTACTTTTAAGGACCGATTTTTTTTCTGTAAAATATTTGTAGAAATTAAATTTAATTACGTGCTATTTTCGTTCACATTTTTAATATTATCATTAGCTGCAACAGTATTAATATAATACTACCATGGCAAAACCTTTTAGTGTTAAATTTCAGTTTAGCTTAATTATTTTATTCATTTTTCATATAGGATTTACTTTTTAATAAAAATCAATTGAAAGTTACATTATAAACTTATTTATTGATTTAAATTCTAAAAATAGTAAACAATTAAAATATTTAATAAAATACAAAACGTATCAAAAATTAATTATAAATTTTCTCATCAAGTAATATACATATTTTTTATATTGTTATAGTATTAATTCTGTAACTTTTACTTCATCTTAAAAATTCTCAGCATACCAACTTTATTAGACATAGTAAGTATGTAAAAAGATTTATGCATTATCAGTTTTTAAACTTAATAATTATGGAACTTTGTAGTAGCATTATGATTAATTACTATAGTGATATTTAAATTCAGTTTTCAACTTTGTATAATCAAAAAAGATCTAACAAGAATTTATATTATAGACAAAAACATGAATTTATCAAAAAATGTATAAACTTATTTGTGAATAATATCTATTGTATTTTAAATTATTCATTATTAAGAGTTTTGTTTCCTCAGACAAGAAAAAGCTGCAGCAGAAAGACTTAGAGAGAAGAGGTTTAGCCAATCTATAAAAAGAATGAAAAGTGAAGGACTTGATGTTCAAATTTAATTTTTTGTATAGTTCTTTTCGTTTAATAAAGTATCAAATTTTAATTTTATTGTAATCCATACATATTTTTAAACATGCTAAATAGTATGAAAAAATCATTTTTAAAATCTTTTTCCGATCTATGCATTCATAAATATTTAATCTGTAAATATTTTTTAATAATTGTTATTTAATTTACTAACTGAATTTCATGAGGAATAGTATCATACACGACTCATATTTTATGTATTTCATGGTGATTCAGTTTTGATTGATTTGTTGCTATTAATTAAAAATATATTTCTGCTTCTAAAGGAGAGAAAACAAATTTTTTTCATCTTAAAAATATTTCTGCTTTCTTCATTTTGTATCATGGCTTATCATGAATAAAACTGGTGTAAATAATACTTTTAAAAAGCTGTTCAATCAAAATAAATTTGTCTTTAAATACATAATCAAACAATTAAAATTAAACACTACTTTATATCTGATTTTCATTAAATTGGGGGAAAATACAATGATAATTGTTTTGATCAACTCATAGCTTTACATTAAACATAAATTATTACAAAATTTGTACATCATTTCTATAAAGAAATACACTCTTCATTTTATTCTACATAACAATGTCTTCTTATTTTAAAAGTATATGTGTAACTATTGGGAATACAAATAATCACTAAAATCGGGAAATATTGATACTTTTACTCCAGGGTATTAATAGGTTCTTTAGAATTAATGTAGGAATTTTTATGGTAAATAAATAAATATATATATATTCATTAACTTTTCTTTCTATAAATAAATTACAACAGCATTTAATCATATTAGAATTGTTGCTGCTTGTAACAGTTCCTTTCTGGTTCAGATATTTTATAATGCAGTTTTATTATTCAGATTATTATGCTGTTAGTACAGATTTTTAGTAACTTGTAAACTATCTCTCTTCAGTGAAAGTTTTTCAGCCAACAAAATATATAGGTAATGCCATTTTCACCTTTGCTGCTCATTGATTGAGTTACTTAAAATGTTCTCTTCTAATGCTCATATTTTTCTGTGTTATGTAATTTTTACTTTTGATAGTATTTTATTGAAGTTGCTGTAATATGTTTTAGTTTGCTTTGTAATTTCATTTCATGTATTTAAAATTAAAATTCTAAATAAACTTTCTTTTTATAAAGAATAAACACTATTCATAACCATTATCCCATCAAATAAGTCTTCATTAAAGTTTTCTCCTGTTTATTGAATTGTTTGAAGATGGTATACAGGAATATGGTTTTGTTAATGTTAAATGTTTTAAGCTGTTTAAAGAACATAATCACTGTGTTGTAGTACTAATAAACTTATTCATTCGCTGATTGTTGAATTGTGAGATAAGACCAATAATGAATAAGACTTCTAATTGAGAAATTATTGCAATGTTTTATTCGTCATAGTATATTGAGTCAAATAGTGTGACTCATTTCAAACAAACTAACCACATGACACAGGTCACAATGATTAGAATGGATACATTGATATCACTACTAAACCTAAACATGAAAAAAAGTTACTAGGACTGACGAGATGAGATGAGATTCTCATTGATATATCCAGTGGTAAAATACGAGTTCATTAAAAACCACATAAAGCTGTGGATCTGTCTTGCCAGTAGTGTGTGTGCACTTAGACTAGTAGCGTGGTATTATCTTATAAGCACTGATTAAGTGTTCTGAAATGGGACTCCTAGTGCATGTAACATGTCTCATATAAATGAATATTTCCAAAATATACCGGACAGTCATATGTTCTTGTTTATTCACTGTCAACATTCCACTGGAGACCTTGTTTCAATAGATCATTATACCAAGCCGTCATTTCTGAATTTTATCAGAATGGTTGGATCAGTATACATATGCTTCCCTGGCCATCATGTTCATTGGACCTCAGTGTTATCAATCACATTTATAACACCATCGAGAGAGATATACCGGGTCTGGATCCTCTTCCAACAAATCATGAACTGTGAGAGATTTCTCAATGCTCATGAATTCATATAGTTCCCACTACATTCAGTGTCTTGTAGAGTCAATGCTGCAAAGAATTGCTTCATCATCAAGTAGAAAAATATCCTACACAATATTGGATGTCTCTAATTTGGTTGCTGATACAGTTTGCAAACCATACAGGCAATGTACAAATGTTGGCACCCAGTCAAGTCACATTATTAGAACCACCTATAATAATAACTGGAATAACCTTTTTGCTACTTAAATAGCAGCCAGCCTCTGTAGAAATGATGAAGCAAGGTTCTTGAAAATTGTTACTGGAATTTAAAGCTAAAGAAATTGCTGAGAATCCAAGAGCTATTGTAGAATATGTAGTGGACAAACCGTTCACCGTGCATGGCAATCGAGATAATCTGAGCAAGTTTTCATGCAATTGAGATCTGGAAAACTTGAAAGCCAGCCAAATACATTAAACTCTTAGTATTTTTGCAACTAAGGACTGCGGTTGTATGTCAGGGGGTATTGTTGGAATATTTCATCTTCCTTCCGAGAAGATGATAAAAATGTACAGCATATGCAATTAGGTGTAGGTATTCAGATTGGTTCAAATTGCCTTCTACAGATATGAGCGGACATCCATAAGAATATATCCCAAACCACGACGCTCACTAGCCTGAATTTATGTCATTTACAATTCAAGCTGTCCGAGTTCTTTTCACCCAATACGATAAAGTCTATTCATTTACAGGAGCAAAAATCTCAATTCACAAAAATAAGGTAATCTTATGACAGCCCTTAAAGGTAGCCTTAAGTTCATTTACGATACATTTGCTTACCGCATGTTGCCCTTTGTGATTGCTACTGCCATTTATACAGATACGCGGCGATTGCATTTCATCAATTTTTGAAGACGCCACTTATCAATGACATAATATTTCGTCCTTTGATCTGTTGGTAAAAATTACTTTTTTTTTTAATGCAGCTGCCAATACAGAGACAGTTATCTTTATGCCATAAGCAAAGGCTGCACCGCTATTACTCATTTAGCATTACCCAGAGGGAAGATAAGCTACGGACATGAATCTACTACCACAACGCTCTACGATCATGTTAGACCGGGACATACGGTTTAAACTGGATTCCGAACCACTACAAACATCCATGACACCGCTGGGATTCGAACCCTGTGATACAGAGCGCTAGCCATCAGGCCCTGTTTGTCGAAATACTTCACATTCAGTTTGTTACTACGAATGTACGGGAACATTTCACAAAACTGTTTCTATTTATAACTTACTTGACCACATTTTCTACTATAATATTGACTTAAAAGAAAAACAATTTCTATTTTAAATAGTGGTGATATTTCTTTTTTATTTAATGTTAAAATTGTTTAAATTTTTAAAAGCATTTAATAAAATTACTTTAAAAAATCTATTTGTTCATCAATAATAATTTAAGTGAAATTTTGCAAACATATCGAAATTTAAATTAATTCAATTAAATTTTTATAATTGATATCAAAATCAATAACTTTAGAAAACTAAAATGGTTATAACAAACTAAGAAGTATTTCTGTATAAAATTTTTAAGGAAGAATTCTCTGTAGTGACACAAAAGTTGAAAATTAATATTAATATTTGGGTAGATTATTTTATAAATACCATTACTAATTATTTCATAATCAGCTAAGGATAGTTTTTCGAATCTTTTTAGAATTTCCATTAAATGTGAGATTCTTCCATTAAATTTTTATTTAGAAATAGAATGTGTTTGGAATTATTGATTTAAATATGTTAGTTTCTAATTATTTCGTAATGATTCCTGTAACCGAAATTTATGTTCTGGCAGTTTTACGAGAAATTATGAATTTAAAAGTTTTTTTTAATGTTTAAGAAAAAATGTTATAAATTTATTTTCCAAATTTTTATGTATGAAATGGTGAGTGAGTCAATCTTCTTCTGTCCTTTTCGTTTTTATGTAATTTAATGATTTATTTTTATTTAATTTCAAATGAATTTCTTCTATTTCATTAGAAAATTAATAGTTTAAAAAAACTAAAAAACACGCTTTTAGAGTTAATCAAATTAAAAAGTAAAAAATAATTGTTAACATAAGAATAAAATGACTGACGAGAAAATGAATGTCACTGTTCTAAAAGCGTGGGGTGCTTTGTATGACATTTTTAAATTAACTCTGCATTTCGGAATGAAACTAGTGAAAAATGTTTTAACAATTGATATCGAGCCCCCCACGCTTTTAGAACAGTGACATTCATTTTCTCGTCAGCCTTTTTATTCTTATGTTAACAATTATTTTTTACTTTTTAATTTGATTAACTCTAAAAGCGTGTTATTTAGTTTTTTTAAACTATTAATTTATTTTTTACTTTTTAGTTTAACAAACAAACAAACATCCAGGTGAAACTAATATAATAGCGTATTAAAAAGAATCAACTGTTTTCTTTCCGAAAGATGCCTGTAAATGTTTCTTTGCAGCTTAAATAGTGTATATGAGGAGAAACAGATCTCCAGGGGAAAAAGTCAGTTACATACATACATACAAACATACAAACATACAGGTGAAGCTAATAAAAGCGTATTAATAAAGGAACGATATCGGAAAAAAAAAGTTATTTATCTGAATAATTACAGATATTTATATTTCATAAAAAATCTTTTGCTCTTAATAAATAATTTTTATTTTTTTAAAGATAGTTTTAACTGTTATTTTTCGTAATATATTTTTTTCTCATAAAAATCTTTTGCATTTAACATGTGAAAAACCAAACGTTCTTTATAAATTATAGGTTTTTTTTATATTATGTTCACTAGTTAAAAATTTAGGCCATCTTTATTTAATCTTTAATTAATTTTTTAACATGTTAAATTTGGCTCAACATAAAATCTTGAAACTACTTTAAAAGTTTTACGTCGCTTGTTTTATTTATTTTCTAAAATATTAAGAATGTAAGTAATAATTTATTTTATTCTAATAAGTATTAACATTTATTATTTACATTACCTACAATATTTTTTTTTATTTCAGAGAATAAAATTCCTTGTTTAATTGATTTCTTAACAATAATTTTTTTAAAAGATTCTTTATAAAATATATAGTATATATAATTTTTCATGAGATTTATGAAATTGAATGTTTTTAGTGTAATACCATTTTGGCATCCATTCGCCATTTTGTATCAAGAGAAATACAGTAGTCAGGTTGTTAAAAACCCATCTAAGGCTTCATTAATTATCGTTATTGAAAGACTTTATTAAAATCAGAATAAATTAATAATTGTAAATGTTCGCAGAATAAATTAATAATTCATCACAATAAATTAATAATCATAAATGTTCTAAATTATTTTGTTCTTTTTAAAAAGAACGAAATAATTTAGAACAAAAGAAAGAATTAATGAAAACTAATTGGTAAATAACGTATTGTATTGATTAATGAATAAAATCACGAAATTAATATATTTTTTGAGAATATATTTAGTATCATATTATTTGGATCTGTAGAGTATGTTTTATTTATTATTTCAACCATGTATTATTTTATAAAGAAAGTTATGTATTGAATAAAATGCATTTATTAAATATCTGCTTTCTTAATCATAATAAATTTGAAGCTGATTTTCGTTATTTCAAATTAAGTAATTTTAAAATTCTGTTTGTTCATTGAAATCTTTCATGAAACATTGCTAAGAAATTTTACTAATACTCGAAATATTTTAATAATTTACTAATATTAAATAATAAATATATATAATTAAATTATTTATATATATTATATAATGTAATTAAATATTAAATAATTTACTAATAAGAATACATTTATTAAATTTTGACCATCAATTCACTAACTTCAAAATTAATTTCCTTTTTTGCAGGCAATGTTTATTGAATAAAAAATTGTTTTTATAATGAATTTCATTAAAATTCATTGTATTTGCATTATTGTTATAATTAATCTATAGTTATGCACTTATTATAATTTTACATTATTTCTTAATGCATTCTTTTATATATATATATTTTATTTAGTTATTTTCTATAGTGATGCTTGCTTTATTTCTTTCATTTTTTTTTTTTTTTGCTTTCTTTTTTAGTTTATTTTACATGCATCAAAATTTATTTTAAGTAATAATTCATTCGTTTCGTCTTAATTTTTTGCTTTTGTTATTTACTTAGTCACCATTTATAATGCAACTGAGTTTCAAAATAATGACATTTTTAATGTATCCAATTATAAATGTCATTATTTCGAAATAATAAACTTCGACAAAAAATATTTTAAGCGAGTTTAATAAAAGTTTATCTTCTTTTTACGTGTGTATGTGTAGTTCGAACTATATTTCCGTGTTCTGTCAGATCTAAGTGCATGAAAAAAAAAAAGTTAAAATCTTGTTTTACCCTTTATAAGTACAAGAATACGGGAGACAGTAACAGAAAAGAAAAAAAAATAATGGAAAATATCATTTCCTAAAAATAAAAGCCACTCCCTGGAAACAATTACACTTTTACTTCTACACGAGTTCCTGACTCTTTTTCGCTGATTCTAGATCTTTTGTCATTCATCGTAAACTCAATTCACGAAACCGGATTAGGAATTCTTTTTTTTCCTTCCCTTCTTCCTCTCCGTTCGTTTTATTATATTTTTCATTTTTTTTCTTTTTTCGAACTGGCAGCATTACGGAATTCGATTTCTACAAGAAGAGAACTGAAGTGAACTAAGAAGCACGAGCTATATAGCAACCCAAAAGACGAAAATAACTACACTTTCTTTCCTTTTTTTTTAATATCCCACATTTAATGTTCGCTTACTCATTAAATAATTTTTATGGGTTTTCTTAAAAGCTGTTGAAATAAATGTTCGAAATGTAGCAACTAGAAGAGGGGGGGACAATTAATTGCGAAATTGAGTAATAATTTACTATCTTTTGGTATTTTGATCTGCCTCGTTTTAAATAGTTTCCACAAATAGAGTTGGTATTTCTTGGCTTAGATTGGAGAGCTCTTTTATTGACTTCGATAACATGTTGAAAAGTGCTAAAGATATGTACAATTAATGAGCATTCAGGGAGCTGTTATCTATTTTGTCATTAAAAAAAAATCAGTTTTGAAAAATAATTAATATAAAAGGTATCGAAGCATATTTAAATTAACAAAAAAAAAAATCAAAATCCCCTCATAGATTTAAATCCATCATTACCGTTTTCTCATTTTACTAATGGCTTAGGCGCCAATGTTCGGCATTTGTAAAATAAATAAATATTGCATAAAACATATTTAACCAGGCAGTCAATTGAGTAATGGACCTATCCCTGTTACAAGTTTTGAGCGTGAGCTGAACTGGTAAAATCGCATCCAGATCTAGGTGGGGGTGGGTAGAAAACAGGTTCTTTCAAATATGGACAGAACTCAAAAAGTATATTTGTTTTCGATTGCGTGAATCTGAATTAATGAAACTATTAATGTTCTTCATTAATTTGTTACATCATTTGCCTTTTCTGAGAAATCATTCATGCCTTTAGTGTATCATCAAAGGAATTTTCAAAAATCTTTTCAGCGAATTTATTGCTAAAAGAGGTCAAGATCTTTATAAAATATTACTTGTACTCTTACATGGTGTCAGATTTAGACATGTGCGCAATCAAAAGGTCATTTTCAAAAAGCTTTAATCTAATCATTCTTCTCAGAATGGACTTGATATGTTCTAATAGTGATAATGTAAAGTGACCAATCATCCAATCGACAGTAACTTCTATCCTTCCACACACACAAAACAAATGTCCTCCTTTTAGTTACTTGAACGACTAGTCAGTAAATCTCCGTATCTGATCATTCCCAAGTCTATTCATTGCGTGTGATGTGATATTTGTATTTGACATGACGTTTCGAAAGGATAGGAAAATGAGGCGACTCATGCACTCCGAACAAATGGCATTGAGAGAGTGCGGCGAGCGAAACGTGGCATATACACATACTGTAGATCCATTTCTTTTTCAGTGAATATTCAAACCCGGGTAAACACAATTCGCATTTTATTAATCCATTCTTCATTAATTCAACAGCCCCATGGTAGGCCAAGGCCGTCTGCCTGTCGGCAGATTTCTAGACAGGAGATGTTTTCTTTTTACAGGGTAGAGTTGTCAACACTACGCCCAACTCTCTACAGCCATATTAGATAGGGATAACTATGGCTTAAAATGGATTCCGAACCACTACAAACATCTATGGCACCGGCGGGACTCGAATCCGAAACCTGTGGCACCGAACGCCAGAGCGCTAGTCACTCGGTCATCAGGCCAAATTATGAAGATAATGAAACTAAATTGTATCCAATACTAGTAAGATATCTTAATGATAGCAAGCGTAGTCAAGTAGAAATTTTAGATTAAGAAACCATTGAGTTGGAAACAATTGAAATTTGTAACAAATCTCCTACACAACATAATAAATTAAAACAATTTGAAATCCAAAGGTGCTGCACTAACGGCTGCTGAAGCAAATTTCTTAATTTCAACGTAAAGGTGGGATTAATGTGTTATGTAAAATTACAAGATTTACTGCAAGAGAAAATACTAGAAATCGATTGTAATGCACATATTTTGTCAAATGAAATGAACAAGGCTTAATGTGCCATGCTAATAGATGTAGATGTAATAATAATTACAATTTATTTGTATTTTAGTCATCGTAGCTACTTGTAATTCTCTGTTTGCTTTTATAAAGAAGCAAATAGAGAATACAAAAAACTTTTAGAATATTTCTCCATTAGATGGCTGGTTCTAACACCTTCTATAAAGCTTGTTCTACAGTTATTTTAGCTTCTCAGTTCATATTTTTTAAGTTTAGACAATAAAATCCTGGAATCGTATTTCAATAATAAAATATCTGTGATATTAATGTACTCTATAAATAATAGAGTATTTATTTTTTCACAAGATATTCAAAAGATAGAAGTGCTGCCTAAGATTAACCTTTCTTATTTTGAATGATTTTATCTTTTAATAGATCCTTTATATTTTAATATCGTTTTTGATTTTATCCTTTAATATCCTAAATCGCCAAGTTATCATTGTATAGGAACATGTTATCAAGCTTATACGAACTACAAAGTCATGAAATACATGCCTAAAACTAATTCTAAATGAGTTCAAATTAGTTCATATCAATAGAGGAGCATTGTAGCTATACATTAAAATAAAAATCATCTATCTAACATACTACATTGGTATACTGACTGCGATATACACCGGTTATGAATGGCTTATGCACAATAAAATAGCTTTTAAAACATTCTATATTCACTCAATGTAACAAATAAATAAAACTAATACCTACTTGAAATATAAGGCTCTCCTTTCACAAATTTCTCGAAACAGCCAGGCACAGTGCAATAAAAATTCTTTTGTCCTCTGTAACTCAATAAACAAAGTAACAAGTCATCAAGTTATACCTGACAATGACGATTGTAAAAATCACGTGAGGAGTATGTTTGACATAAGCTGGCAACCCTGTTGCTTTCTCTAGGCGATGAAAGTGACGTCAGAGAAAAAAGCACACGCTTATATTAGAAATTGCATTGGCTAATCCGCCTTGGTAGAGTAGGGTTTGGAGTGATAAAGAAATACCTGGTTCTCTTACGGGTTTACAAATTAATAACACATGTTTTTTTTTCCCTTCTGCGTTTATGCTTGAACCTGTTAGCATTCACCCTGTTTTGAGGAAAAGAATATCGCCCGGCGCTACGATTAATCGTAAACAATCCAAACAGTGGCGCCCTTCGAAGGGAAAAGGCTTTGCCGAGATTTCAGCCCCTGATTGCAGAAGAGTCTTCGGTTCTCTCGTCGGCCTTTTTTGTAGTTGCATATGTTTATTCCTCCTCCTTAGAGACTGAGTATAAGAATACCTATGATAAGTTTCCCACTACTCAAATATTAATATCAGAGATCTCTCTCTAGAGCTTTGCAATACATTGCTGAAAATTCTGAAGGTGGTTTGGTTTGTCGCTCTACGGTCATTTTATGCACACTTTGGGATAACTAGACCGGGACCTACAGTTTAAAGTGGATTCCGAACCACTAACAAACATCCATGTTACCTCCAGGATTCGAGCCTGTAGTACCAAAGGCCAGAGCGCTAGCCAATTGGCCATCAGGCGACTTTCTGAATGTGAAGAATCAGAAAAGTGCAAAAATGTTATTCATATACAGCAAACTTGCATTATCTAAGAAACCCAACCGAAATTTTAGTCCCTGTAAAGTTAGGGACTGTCCCAAACACTCAACAAGTGCAACTGAGATGGCTGATATTGAGACTTTCTTATTCCTGAATAAAAAATCTCCAATCTCCAAATCTCTTCCTGTTATGGTAAGAATAGTACATTAAGATAAAATAATTAATGAATCCCTCAAACTAACTGGTGACTATTATAAAATTTTCCCTGATGGTGATAATCATCAAGCTGACATCTTCAGTTTTCTTAAGAAACTCGAAGGGGATTTCTTCTTAATAACGCCCAAGCAATTAATACCACTGAAAATTGTCATCAAGGTCCTTCATGTTCATAACCCAGCAGATAATATGAAAGGAGAAATGAAAGAACCATCGAAAATGTTATGTAGTTGACCAAATTAAGATTTAAACAACTCTTGCCAATTTAGCAAGTTGTATTTCCTAAATTTCCAAAGAACCAAGAAATCTTCAAGATCAACAGATTTTTCTATCTCTTAGTAAGTATGGAAAGATTTAGGAGAAAACCCCATATCTTACAATGTTTTCGCCACAAATTCTACCTCAACACTGCTGCCAACTATAATGTTAAACAGAAAAGTCTGAAGTGCTGGCAAAATCATTCCTTCAAAGATTTCCCAATCCAGAAAAATATCACCTATCCAACCGCAACAACATTGGACGCATTGCGCGCTCCTAGTTTTCCCGGCCAAAATCAACCTTCCGACATCAACCAAGATGCTGGCGGAACTGATCATCAGCGGCTGGGCTCTACTTTTGAAATGGGTTCCTAGTCATGGGGGTGTCCCTGGTAATGAGAGAGTCGATGTCATGGCAAAACGCGGGGCCGAATCCAACCAGCCGGAGTTTCCAATCACATTCAAAACCATTTGCAACCATATCACTGCAACCATCGACAACTTCCACAGCAAAAGCTTCAAAGACTTCAGCGGCAACAAAAGATGGAAATGTCTTGCAGCAGAAGACTGTATTCCTATGTACCTGGAATGCGTTGAGGCTATCGCAAACTTCCGCCTTACAACCGGGCTATGATTACTTGCAGGCATAACTTCCAGCATTAGTTTGGCTTCGGAGGGGATCTACCCATTATGTCGGATCGACAATATGAACGGCGGTATTCGCCCGCGGAAAATCTCAGATATTCACTTGCGGAACTGCACTTAATTTATCAATGTACCTGATAACATTACAGCACGCTACTGGGAGGCTCGGTGTCATATGGTTGAACAGCCACAGACAGTTACAGGATAAAAAAAATACCAACCAAGAGCCTTAACATCCACATACTGTCTTGTGGACTCTTCAGTCAGCTATTCCGAAATTATCAAACACCAAGTTCCTGCACATACTACTCCATAGAAGTTCATTATTTGAACGGTAATCTTCTAAAAAACGCATTATTCATTATGAAAGAATTCATCTCCTTGTTTGGTCCAGCTGTAGGTCTTGAAGATCTATCCAAAAAAACAACAACCTCTAAATAGCAAAGATGGAAATATTTATGAACCGTTTTGCTTAACTACTCAAATAGTTCTCTTGCAATACTAAGTATAGTTTTTTCTTCAAAAGCAAAACTGCTCCCCGTGTTAAGCTTTTGACAGATGCTCTCATTGATATGCCGCCTCTTCTTTTTAAGTATTTCTTTCCATTTTTTTTTTCTCCCTTTTGATTTGTTTTCTAGAAACTTATTTATTCCTGGTTTACTTTCTACTTTTTCTTTTATTCTGTGCTACTGAGTAGACGTTTTCCAAGCGCACGAGAACTCAACTCCCCCCTCCAATCTTGATACAGAAATCCCCCATCCTTTTTGGAAAACTTTTTTTGTTGGTAACATAGGGCTACTCATTTCTATAATGTAACGTAATGTTTGGATAGATTAGACAAAGATAAGAATTTTTAATTATGGATTTCTTAATTTGATTTTTTATAAAGGATTTTATTTATGTCTTAATTTATTATTTATCCCCATTGATACCGAATTTACTTTGTATAGGAATTTAATTTTTTTCTTTTCTTCTTCTTCTTTTTTTTTTTTTTTTTTTTTTTTTTTAATTTTACAAATAATTATTTCAGCAAATAACTTTTTTTTTTTTTACACGTTTTTATTTAAATATTTTTTTTTTATCTCAATTGTGATTTTTTTCCATTTTAGAAAATCTATTTGGTAAAGAAAATTTCTCTTGATTGAAAAATAAAATTGGAAATGAATTTCTTTTAATTTTTCTTAGTTTTTAGTAATTTTTCTTAGTTTTAGTTTTTACAAACAATAGTTTCAGCAAATGTTTTTTTTTTTTTTTTTTCCTTCTTTTCACATGCTTCGAAATCTTAAACATTTGGCATTTGATGCAGCATTTAGCCTAGTTTCTTGATTTCTTTAATAGGTGGCCCCAAAAGTTCGGAGATTTTAATGGCAACATATATCAATTTTCAATATATATCAAATATATCAATTTTATAGGGGATTTAACATCTGGATAAGCAAGATCATGAATACCATGAAAAACTTGTTTTCTTAAAAGCAGATGATATATTCAGTCTTCTTGTACTTTTTGATATATCGTAGTATAAGAAGGAATTAGAAACTAAAAATTACCTAGAAATTTTTCGAGCTTCAGAGGAAAATTTGGAGGAGAAAACACGTCTTTTATTTCCTTATCTAACTCTTGAGGTTTGGCTATGGCTTAGTAATCAATTTGAGGACATATCTGCAATTTATCCATTCTCGAGAAGGCATCAGATATAATGTTATCTTTTCCGGATATATATTGGATATCCATTGTAAACTGTGCGATATACTCCAGATGTCTAGTATATGCTTTTTCCATCTTTTTATGAAAAGAGAATGTGATTAGTTAATGGTCAAAGAATAAAATAAATTCATGATCCATCAACAAATACCGGAAATGTTTGATGGAAGAATAAGCAGCTAAAATGACTCGATCGTAGGTGAAATAACTTTGCTGGATGAGTGTTATACACATTGAGAAGAATAAAATGGACTTTCACTGTCGATTAATTTGCTGTTGAATGACAGATTCTAATGATCTTTCCGAAGCATCTACATTAAAGAAAATTCTGTTTGTATTATTGTAGCAGTATTTTGCTGTTTGTGACTGATTTGTAAGAGTGGTTTCGGTGCTTAATTGTTCTTTATACAGTTCAAATGCAGGAGAAGCTTCAATAGTCCATTCTATCATGCGACTAACATTTTTCTTACTGCCCACCAAATAGTTGTTAAAGAACGTTTGATTTTGGGCAGTATTTTGGATAAAACATCAAGTTTACAATACCCCAAAATTTCCGTAGTTGTTTCAGTTTTCTGTTATCCAAAGTCTAAAATTGTTTTTACTTTTCCATCAGTTGGTTTGACGCCTTTAATTGAGACGATGTGATTGTAAAAAATTAACCTCAATTTAGACAAAAACGTACATGCTGAGTTTAAGTATCAGACCATCTTCACTAAATCCTTAAAAAGTTATAGATGTTAAAATTTTGTGGTCAACTATATGATACTACGAGACTAAAAATGGTTTGTGATTAGTAAATAAGGGGAATTTACCTACTTCTAATAAATATCAGAAACGTTTGAGGGAAGAAGTAGACGAAAATAAAAAAATGGTGGAGAATAAATTATTTCACTTCGATCATAGGTGGAATAATTTATTATGTTGTTGTTAAATACACTGAGAAGAAATTAGGCAACCTGTGCCAATTTATATGCTAATACATGATTGATCTTTATGCTTAGTCCGAACTATATACCATTAAAGTAAGTTTTGCTATTAGTGATCGATTACCAAGAGTAATAATCCATCACTAATAGCAAAACTCGCCATCCGTGCTATACAACACACCATCTGTGTAAGTAACTGTTCTGACTTTAACGTAAGTAAGCGTTGTTCTGACTGTTCTTTACACAATGCAAATACATGAGAAGATTAATCCATCCTCTTTATTTTACAGTTGCCATTCTACTTACTGCCCACCAAATATGTGTTAAGGAAAGTTTGATTTTGAGTAAATATAGATTTCTTCTTATGATAAAACTTCTATAAAAATTGGCAATAACCCCAAATATATATTGCAGCGTAGCTACACTTTTGTTTTCCAATGTTTAAAATTTTTTTTTCTTTTATCATTTAATTTGACGCTTTTGATTGAAGTGGGGGACCAAAATAATTAATCTCAGGATGAGCAAAAATGCATTTGGGGAAAAGTGCCAGACCATGTTCATGGAACCTTTGAAGAATAGTATGAATATAATTATTACAAATGTTAGATCATTCTAGCATATACTCGAATTTAGCCTTTGCCATTTTTAATTTACGAAGCGGTAAACTACGAATTTTGTAAACAACTAATGTCCACTTATCACTATTGAATGAGTGACCTTACATCTGATTTCTCTTTTCTTTAATCCCAAATCTTCTGATGTGATGCTTCTGAATTCTTCTAAAAAGTTATGAATCAAGTTACGGGATCAAGACGTCAGAAATCCAGTAGAGATGAAGATGATGGACATCTCATTACTTTAGCTGGGCATAAAGCGAAGTATTTTGTTTTATGAAGTACAAAGTGGTTATAAAAAAGTATTCCAATATATGAGCCTCTAACTATCACATCGTTTATAGAAACAATAAAATTTTGGTTTAAGTAATTTCTGGTATGCGTTAAAGAATCGTATGAAAAACAAGAGTTAAACTTTTAACAGTTAGTCCTACGGTTACAGTAATAAAATTTCGAAACTTTCAAATGGCGACACTTACTTTATTAATTGAAATGTGATCTCTATAGTGGAAAAACCATAAATAGCGTTGAAATGATACCTGTAGCACAAAAATTGGCTGCACTAGATAGACTACTTCTACTACTACACCACACCACATCACTGTGCCTAGAGCTGAGTTGCCCCTTTACAGTTTGGGAATGATGTAGGTGAGAAGTCTGATTGGGCATTGTGACGATCTACTGTCATATGAGACTGGGACCTACGACTTAAAGTGGATTCCGAACCAATACAAACATCCATGGCACCGCCGGGACTCGAACCCGAAACCTGGGGCACCAACTGATAGAGCTCTAGACGCTCGACCATTCAGACCCCGCACTAGACAGACTAAGAAGAAAAATGAAAACAAACCAATAAAGACGGAGAAACAACCGAAAACAAAACATTTTAGTGTGTTCAGAAATTTTTCACTTGGCCACCTTCCCATACAATGAAGTTTTGCTCGCGGCAGATGGTGGATAGTACTGAAGCCAGTAGCATGGAAAAAAAAATCTGTTGAACCTGACGTCTTATGTCATACTTTAAGTCAGATGCAGTTTGCGTTTTATAGGCATGCACTTTGGATTTCAGGTATTTCCACAGTCACAAATCCATTGGAGTGACATTGTGGAACTTTGACTCCACTAAAACGTGAAATGGGGTGAGGTGGGGTGAGATAACTGTGTCCCAAACTGTCGTGTTAAGAAACGTTTAACAGAAGATCCCATTTGTGGAGGAAGGCCATCTTCCAACCAAATGAAGTTAGATACAGCATGTCGCTGTTGCAAATCGGGAATTATGCAATTAGTTAACATTTCTAGATAGCGAGCACTTCTTCCCTCACATTAGGCTTTCAGCAGTAATCTCTTCAACACAGTAAGGGCCGAGAATGAAGATGCTTGTTATACCGAACCACACAGTCACTTTTTCTTCCTATAACGGAAGTTCAATCACATCATGGTGAATATCGTCTTCGAATTAAGGTTATAAGTCAACGAAAAATGGTCCACCACAGAATGCATAAAGGCCAGCTGTCATCATCGCCATACCGGATGAGGTTATTTATTCGGGAAAATTTAGCCATGGTTTTCTATCACCTGCTTGCCACGTCTGTATACACTGGAACTGACAGGGAAATAAGGAAAATAGAGAACAGAATCTTACAGACAGTAGAATTCGGCAACTGCAGAACGCGTAATACATCGTGGGCATTTAAAGGCGAACTTCACTTAAGGCTCGTTCCCACCGAGGCGTTCGGGGCTGAAGCGTGAAGCGTTGATCAATCACAAACCTCGCCGTGTTATATCCAAAACACGCCGCTTGAAGTTGCCCAACTTTCAACTCTCAAATGCTTGCCGCGTCATGTGACTTGGATTGAGCCAATAGTAAATCGGCCATCTAGTAGAAGTAACTGGAACTTCACTAGGCGTAAAGCTATTTCTGATCTTCGGTGTGAACGGATCGTAAATTTTCTCCACTGCCGCGTGACGCGTCGCCGCCTCACACCTCGGTGGGAACGAGCCTTTATCGTCTCGTGGACTTTTGCAATAACAGCTGCAGGAAAGGAAGGTCGTTTAGACCGAGATCGATCGTATGTGCAACCAGTTTCTTCAAATTTGAGTATCAAGTCCCATACATCTTTTACAGTGCATGGTAGATCCGCAATGCTTCTGCGACATTTTGTTCGTTCAAACAATAAATCACTAGAATTTCCCCACGTTGTTCCCTGTAAGAGGCATGTTCCGTAAGAGTGCAAAGAAGCAAGACAACTTGAACGCATTTTATAGTGCCTTCTCTTTCACTTAGTGCGACGATATCAATTATGATGGTGTCTTACACTAAACCAGGAAATCTGCTTTCATTGGTCTCTTCTCGTTTCGAGGGAGATTCCATAGGCTATACTTCGGATCAGAACCGAAGACACAGTGTGAAATGTGACATCATTAAAAAAGATGGCAAGTACCCCATTTTTTTTTCTTCTTAGTCTGTCTAGCGCAGATTATTTTCGTGCTATATATATCGTTCACACTCTGTTTATGATTTTTCTCTATGGAGATCACATTTGAATAAAAAAAACCAGGCGTTACCATTTGAAATTTTCGAATTTTGTCACTGTAATCATAACTGTTAGAGATTCTTGTTCTTGCATGATTCTTAAGCGCATACCTCAAAATACTTGAAACCAAATTTTTTTTCAGTTTCTGTAAACGGTATGACAGTTAGGCGCTTTTATATAGGGATAGTTTATGCACGTATATATATAATCACCCTGTATTTAGTTTCTAAGTAGTTTTGCAATAATCAAAGCTAGATTTTGAGACTGATAACTATAAACTCCCAATTTTTTTTTCCTATGAAAATAATATATTTTATTTCTTAATTATTTTTTCATTTATAAAGTTTGTTCAATTTAATAAGTTATACAAAAAAAATTTCGGGAAATGATTTTTTATTTTACAACATTATTTTTAAGAAGATTTATTTTTTATTTGTTTTTTTCCCAATTAATAATTTTTTTCCCGGTTCATTAATTTCTATAAAATTTATTTTGGAAAATAATTTTTTTTGCACAAATTTTTTAGATTAGGGATTGTTTGTAAACTTTTCTTTAATTTTTTTCTTATTAATTTTTTACATATCCATTGATAAATTAGGATTTTTTTTATTGGACAAAATACTCTTAATGTGGTATTTTAATTTTAAATCAATTTTTATGTATACATATTTCACTTTTATACTTTTTTTTAACTAATTTTATACATTTTAACAAAATTTTATACACCATAATTTATTTTAAATTATTATATTTTGAAAAATAATATTTGGAACTTTATTATTATTGTTATTCATCTTCTTAATTTCTTTTGCTGTAGGAAATACTTTTTATATGACTCTTTCACTTATCGAAATTTTTTCGCCGAAAAATTATTATTATTATTGTTTTTTGTACAAAGTGTTTGCATATATATAGCATAAATTTATATCTATTTTAATATAAATTTATGCCTATAAGCCATTGAATAATATTTACCAAAGATTTAATTCATAAATATGTACTTTTAAAATAAGATCCTCAATCCGCTGATAAATGCTTAAATTTCAATTTTTATTATGTCCTATAAAAACTTTTACTTCTTTCAATAAAAATATATTCAGAAACTATATTTTTTTCTAATATCTTCTTGCCATTAATCATTTTTAGAGAATACTAGACTTTTATGTCAAATATGATCTTTTTAATCTTTTGTATTTTCTGGACTTAATATTTCTGGAATTGTTATATCTTAACTCCCAACCATGGATGTGGGGCCATGGATGTTTGTAATTATTCAGAATCCATTTTAAAGCTTAGGTCCCGGTCTAATAGGATTGTATAGTTTTGGCCGTAGAGCTGACAACAACCCTATCTCTTAAAAAGGAAACATCTCATGTTTCAGAATTTGTCAGTAGGCAGACGACCTTGGCCCACGATGGGGCTGTTGCGCTATTGAAGAAGAAGGATATTTCTAAACAATATGATTTATCCACGACATTTAATACAGTCATGTTCAAGTCTTTAAATACACTCTTGTAATCTTTTCTTAACACAAAATTCATCATTTAGCCAATTTTGTTTTAAGCACAGCCTTAATTAAAAAATATGTTTGATTTTCAAAAAAAAAAAAATTTTTATTTTCATTCCATATATCTTTAAAACCTTTTTATACTTTATATAAAAATTCTTGTATTAAATGAAAATGTTTTTTTTTTTTTTTTTCAAATTTGTACCCTTATTTTTTAAAATACACTTTATATCTTCTTGTATGCAGCTGTTTTTTCGGTAGTGCTACCTTCTCATAATGAAGAAAATACTATATTTTAGCTAGAATTAATCAAACCATTTTTTTTTTTTTATTATGCATTTTTTAGATATTCTATATAAATATTTATTTGACCATCTTAAAAATAGCAAATTATAATATATGTAAGAAAATAATAATATGCATGTATAGATTTTTCTAATATTTTCAGAACTTGTCATTGATTTCTGTAATATTTTTTTTATTAATATTTTACATAGTTACTTTTTTTTTGTGCAACAATTAAAAAAAAAAAAAAAAAATTCCGATTTTTTAAAAATTCTATGTATTTTCTTTTATTTATCTAATTCATTTTACATCCAATTTTTCTAATATATGTTTTTTAACTAGTATAGATTTTTCATACTAAACATTCATGACTGGAAAATGAAATTATTTCTATAAAATGGAATATCATGGATCAGCTTCAAAAGATTTTCTTTCAAACTAATTTTAATTTGCTACCCTTATTTTTCTACATCTTTACTATAATATTTTCTATATTTTTCTATATATTTTCTATATACTATCAAGAGACATCAGAAAAGTTAATACACATGAAAAATTCTTCCACTTTAAACCTTTTTTGTACAAACCTTGCGCTGATGTAACTAAGTTTGAAGAGTTAAAAATTGCAAGAATTTTTCAAATTATTATATATTGATGTGTAGAATTCTAAGTAACAGCTAATATTTCATAATTTTAAAGTGATAAATAATTTACAGAATACAAAATATGGGATACATGATTTTCAAAGGTTCTTCTTCTCTCTTGAGAAATGTCATTTTTCTGCCTTTTAAAGTTATACATTATTCTCCATCTGTATCCTCCTGCTTAAAGTTTAATCTCCTGCTTAAAGTTTAATTTAATTAATTAATAAAGTTTATTTTCTGTTTACATTGTAAGAAAAAAGTGAAAATTCATTGCCTTTACAGAAAAGATATATTCTAGAGAATGTTTTTTTTTTTATCATGAAAATGAGTTGGAACCAGTCAGCAAATGGTAAGGACCATTAACAGATAGCAATAATGATTACAAAATGTAAAATTGGGTTACTTTTCAATAATAAAAAAAATTAAGTTGGAATGCAAGTTTATTTTAAAGTTTTTATATGAATTTCTTTCAGGCATTAAAAAAATCATCGTTTAAACAACCATTTTTTTTTAATTCGTGCACAATATATTTTCCGGTTTTTAGCTTAATTTTAACTCGTTGTTTTGGCTGTATGCGATTTTAGAAATTTACGTGACGTATCTCTAATTTTGCAAGCTAAATAAAGTATTTTTATGCGCTTTTTTTGTAGTAATAATCTTATTATATAATAAGAGACTTTACAGCCCACTGCTCTAAATAACCACTATTGATTACTTATCCAGGGATCTGATGGGACCCACAGGTTTGGGGTTCGAGTCCCGGCGGTGCTATATGTATTTGTAGTGGTTCGGAATTCACTTTAAATCATAGGTTCTGGTCTAAAATTGATCGTTGGACGTTGAGCTAACAAACTTACTCCGTAAAAAAAGTTAATATATCCTGTCTCAAAATTTGCCAGTAAGCATACGGCCTTGGTCCACCATGGGGCTGTTGCGCCACTGATGATAATGAATTATCCACTGTAGTACAGTTGAAAAACTGTTTTAATCACCAGGTTTTGATGTAATCAGTTATAATCATCAGATTGTGACAATATGAGTTGTTTAAATTTCATTTCAATGTTGAAAATAAAATTTTTAATAAAATAAAAATATTTGTGAAATGTGTTTATTATTGTATTTTTATTGAATTCCATGCTCATAAAAAAGATGTATCTTACATTGGAAGATTGTACACTAGACGATATTGCAATTTTTTTTTTTTTTTTTTTTTTTTTTCTTTGCTTCGTAATTTTTGACCCAAGCGTATTACGAATGCTCTAGGGCGACTTTAATCTCATATTTAAATGTGTCACTTTAGGAAGACTTATTTTTTATTTAAAGGTGTCATATTATAGTCGCAGAGATGACAACTATTAACTCTACTTAGTTAGTATGGAAGTAATAAAGGTTTTTAATTAACTACGGACTACAAAAAGACTAAAACATTTTAGGAAAAAAAAAAAAAAAAAAAAAAAATTCCATTGTTTGCTATTTTTTTTTTAACTACACGCAATTAAAAAACCTTCATCGATTGCGAAAAAACTTGCTCCAGCTGTCGCCCAAAATAGACAATTGTGTGCATTTGCATTTCATAATTAAGAAAGTAACATTCAATAATCTGCACAAATAAATTTAAAGGTTATCCCAAAATTCACGCAAGAAGTGATTTTATTTTTCACAAATTTTTAAATATTATGTTCCTCGAAAACTGCTGTTTCCAAAAAAAGTATACGCCCCCCAAAAAATATTGATATATCAGCCTAATTTTAGTGAATTTTGGGACATCCTTTATTAATGCTGTTAAATTTTTCATTTAATATCAGAGAACATATAATCTGTATGATCTTTACTTAAGAATTGAATTTAATAGATAAGCATTTTGATATAAATATTCATGAAGTTTTTTCATTTGCAATACTTATACGGGTGATACAACAACCAACAACCATTTGAGGTGTGGTACAGTTTACTGAAGAATACATTTTTCCTATAGGAATGTAGGGTCGGAACTGAGGTGTTGAGATACGACTTTCAAACGATTTTCTAGCAACAGCTAGGCTCAATAACCTAATTGATACTCGTCATATGACGAGTATCAATTAGGGAATCATTCATTTAGAGAATCCAGTTGACTTAATTGAAGACGTCGTTGCTCGACTATCCATTGAGTGTGCGAAATGTCTGGCATCTGTTTGCCAATCACTCCTTCGACTACATGCATTACTGTGAGTGGTCGCAATTTTGAGCATGTATTGGAAACATTGAATCAAGAAGCTTTCTGCAATGACGTTGTAAATAAATAATGCTTTTTTATGTCTCATTTTTGTGCTTGGGCCTGAATTCCGACCCTACATTTATTATAAAAAAAAAATGTATGCTTGATAAGCTGTACCTCTCTTGAAAGTTTGACCCATGATCGTTGAATCATACTGTATTTTCATTTCAAATTGCTATATATTTTTTAAAATCATTTATTTTTCTCATTATTAATTGCAATCCATTAGAAATAATTTCAGTACACGTGTTAGTAGAATTGGTGCCTGATGACCGAATGACTAGCGCTCTGGCGCTCGGTGTCACATATTTCTGATTCAAGTCCAGGACATGCTGTGGTTGCTTGTAGTAGTTCGGAATCCATTTCCGATCTAATATAACTGTTAGGAGTAAAGCTGATAGCCTAATTATCGTGAAAAGAAAACGTCTCCTGTCTTGAAATCTGCTAGTAAACAGACGGCCTTGACCCACCATGGGGCTGTTGCGAAATTGAAGAAGTATTAGTAGAATTAATTCTTAAATTATCTCTAAATTAACTGTATTTTAATGAAAATATCGATTTCATTTTTAAATTGTTCCATTTCTCAATAACACAAAAAACTGCGGTTAAAAGTGAGAATATACATCTCTATTGGTATGAATTTTTGTGTAAAGTTGATGGACATTTCGATAAAAAGACAGTAGTGTGTGTTTGGCCCTTAGCCCTTCACTACCGACTTAAAACTGCTGAAAATTGTCTAATACACTACTGAAGAGTCCTGTTTGAGGTTGGCATTTCTGCAGTTAAATTTCTTAAAACCAATCCACAGTATATAGGTTAAATACAGTCTTTGCGTTTTAGGGAAAAATGTAACACTTAAAAAAAATACAACATTTTTTTTTAAATTTCGAGAAAAACAAATTGTACAATATAAATGTAAAATAGTGGATTTTATTTTTATAAAAAAGAAAAAAAATGTAATCGTTACCTTAATGTTTTTAAGCAAAATTTTTAATCTTAAAACGTAGTTACAAAAAAAATTTAATTATCTCTTTTGATTTTAATTTGTTCATTAAAGAAATTTTATAATTAAAAATACAAATTAAGTATAGTTCAATTGTTTATGAAACAATGACAAAACACACAATTAGAAAACTCGTTATTTTTAATAATTTAGAAAATGCCTCAGTGTGTTATAGAAAATTGCATCTAAATTCGTTTATTATATTTTTTTTATTATTATTAAAGTTTAATTTCTTTTTACCAAAAATAAAAACATTTTTAAACTTAGAAAAAAAAAATCTAAAAGCTCGCTTTTTCTTGCACGATACTTCTTAGATGAAATGGGACAATTTCATTCTATATGTAAGAGAAAAATTGCGTTCTTTTATAAGTTCATCAATCTCTCGAATAGTTGTCAACAAAAATTATTCGAAAATACGAATTACGGTCGTTTGTTTGTATCTTTCGCTCTAAAAATAAGCCATAATATCCGGCGGAAACCAAACATCATTCAAAAAGCCAATTTGTAAAGATTTCCAAGTGTTTTTCTCGAGAAAATTATCGTTTGATTGATGCGTGCTGCGGTCGCTAGGGCTCACCCTGTAGCCAAACGATCGGAATTGTCGTCTGTCAGCACATAGATGCGCTAACCGCCGCCTCGCCTCCCTTTCGAACGAAAAATCTGCTCTCTTCATTTGAGTGACGTCGGCTCGACGTGATGAAAGAAATCGCAAGACGAACAGGTAGAAAAGATTTTAGTTTTCTTCCCGCTTTTTAATTTAGTACTTTTGGCAACACAAAATAAGCAGACGATTTTAATTTTTGAATCATGATTCTTTTTATTTTGTTCTGATAAGATTATATTTGATGAGACGAATTTTTTTTTTTTTTATTTCCTGATAGCAAGTATAATGAGTAAAAATAAATAAATAAAGTGAGATTTTTTATTTTTAAATGCTATTAATCTCTGAGTTAATGATAAAATCAATCCTAATTTTTAAAAAAAATTGAGTTATATCCATTGAATTAGAGACAAGTTTAAAAAATTAAGATTCAAAGAAAATTTTTATAAATTCTATAAGAAGATTTTAGTTTTCTTCCTGCTTTTTAATTTAGTACTTTTGGCAACACAAAATATGCAGACGATTTTAATTTTTAAATCATGATTATTTTTATTTTATTCTGTTGAGATTATATGTGACGTGAGGAAATTTTTTTTTTTTTTTTTTTTTCATATGTCAAGTATGAGTAGAAATTAAAAATAAAATAAATAAATAAAGTGATATTTTTTATTTTAAAATTTTTTAAATGATATTCATCTCTGAGTTAATGATAAAATCAATAATATTTTTTAAAAAAGATTTATTTATATCCTTTAATTAAATTAGAAACAAGTTAAAAAACTAATATTCAAAGAAAAATTTTATAAATTCTATATACGGAGACTCATAAAATTTTTCGCATAAATATGATTCTCGTTATAATTCCAAGAATAGAAGTGGAAGCAATTTAAAATTTCAAAAGATTGCAATATGGAAAAAATTACTGTTTGGTTCAAATAATACAATATGATTTATTAGACATAATATTTTTCACAATTTGAAAAAAAATATTATTTTTAAGCCTCAATGAATCCAGCAAAAGTTCTTTTATACGATTTAGGATAACAAATTTTTCACATTATCTTTTGATCATATTTTAGAAATATTTTTAAGTTACATTTTTTCATATTTTTAAAAAAAATCATCCACTTAAACTAGTCAATAGTTTTTATTTAGCATTTAGTATTTATATAATGGTCCATGGTACGTTTTTAAAAAATTGCATTCATGCACAACAAACCTACCTAAAATCAAAAAATTATCACTATTTAATCTTGAAATGGGGTCTAAAAGTTCAATTCACGATGAAAAGATTAATAGCTCCATAACAGTCTCCAAGAATCGTTTTTCTGATTTTCAAAGGTTAAATCATTATTAGATTCCTCGGCTATTATTAGATTTATTCAGAAAGATTCAATTTATCATTTCCTCCATTAGCTTTTATTCATCTATAAGCAAAAACGTAGAGAACCAGGGAAATAAGTAATCTGGAATTTATTGAACTTCTATCATTGTATCCATATACATATATAGACGCTCAAACATTTTTACTCAAACTAAAAATTTTTGAACTACCTATTTTTTTATTATTAAATCCAAAAATAGATACACTAGATTATTGAAAATTTAGAATCAATTATGAGCTCGGTCACTATAGAAATTAAACAAATTAAATTATTTATTCTTTAATATCTTTCTTTTTAAAGACTCATGATAAATATAAATAAAATAAATAATATGTGATAGATTTAACTTTCAGATCTACCATAAGTTATAGAGAATTCCATCTGGCCATTGACCTGAACTCCTCGCTCCTATTTTTGCCCAGTCAGCCACTATAAATTTTTAGGATCGAAAGTTAAAATGTCAGTGTACCCATATAACCGAGATTTAGAAATAAAAGCAAATATTTCACTAAAAATAATATAGGAATATTCTAACATCCTAATAAATATATAAAAATTTATTTACATAATTAAAAACTAATTTAAAAGTAAATGAATCAATAACGATTTATAGATTCATCTATTCTAACATAATCAATGTATAACAAGTTGTAAATAGTAATAAAAAATTATTGGCTTCATTGTTTATAAAAAATGTCATTTTTTTTATTATCAGATTGGATCTAATTGAATTTTTATGAGATAATTTTTTGGAAAATCATGCATTGTCATATATAGGATTTTAAAAATACATTAATATTATGCTTGTCGATAATACAGATTTTTCATAAATTATTGCTCATTTTAATGTCAAGAATAAAACAACTACATAATATTTAAATAAGACCAATATTTATTAATAGCAATTATAACATAGGTTATTTATTATTTGATTTGATTTTAACATATATCGGCAGCGGTTTATTCATTGGCCGTGAGTTTTCTCCATGTTAAAATAATGGTCATGACTACCATGCAAAAGGAAATGCATGTCATATGACTTAATAAAATATTAAAAGTTGAATTAAAATACGACAGCTAACCTCTTTTCAAGAATTCAAATAATCGATGAATAGAACGAAACAAAAAGTATATTTCATCGCAAGTCTAAAGATACCATTTTTGATATAATTATTAATAATTTTATAACAATGATCGATATAACACACTTCATTGGATCCATTGTACTTTTTGATGCTACCAATCAGGGATTGAAATATCGGATCAAAAGTTCAATACCGGTATTCGGTATTTTTTAGATCTTGATACCGGGATACCGGTTTTAATACCGGTAGTAGAAATTTTAGAAAAAGAAAGAAAACACAGGTGCTTTTTTGTTTTAATTGCCAGTTTTATTAGAGAATATAAATATCGCAAAAAAAAAATTGTAACTTATAAACTATAACAGTATATAAAGAATCACAAAAAAGTAAAGGAAATCTTATTTATTTAAATCACAAAAAAATGTAAGTATCACTATTCAGTCTGTGGTACTATTACAAATTTTTGAAATGTGATCTTAAAAAACATAATGCATCAATTGTACTATCATTAAGCCTGGAACGTAATTTCGTGCAAAAAATACCAGCTGTCGAAAACGCTCTTTCAGTATCTACGCTAGTGGGTGGTACTGTCAGCAATGAGCGATATACTTTTTCCATGTATTTACCTCTAAATCCCTCATCTTCTAATAAATCTATTTCTCTTCTGATTGTTTTGGATATAGCTGATTTCTGTATTGTATTTTGATTTGTTGAAATTTTTTTAGTTATCGCCAATTCTAATTTTTGTTCAAGAGACAATTCCTTTTCACTATCGATATTAGTGTCATCATAATCTTCGATAACTGTACTGAATTCTTCTGAATGTGGATAGGTTTGTGGAGAATAGAATAAGAATAAGAATTTGTTATAGAATAAGAATTTCACTGATAAGAATTCTTTCACAGATAAGAATTCTAAATTTTTAATAAATACCGCTTTTTCGGTATTTAAACTTGTGAATACCGGTATTACAAAATTGTACAAATGGCTCAAAATAGCACGGTATACCGGTATTGCAATCCCTACTACCAATATTTAGAAAGTTCGATATTCCTCCATTAACCCTTTTAAAAGCCTTTTAAAGTCTATCTAGAGGATTTAAAAGGTCTCCAGAGTCTCTGAATGGAGGCAGGAATACGTGCTTAATCACTTAACGTCCTCGTACTTATCGTAGACAAGGGAACTTTAATGTATGATTAAAACATATATTGGAAATAATGTGTAATTAATTTATTGTGTGATTTTCGTGATTCAAACTAAACTTCCTAGTTCAAAAACAAGAGTTGCTAATACTAGAAGTGCCTGATCTATAGTTTTGATCTATAAACCAGGAAATCTACACTTTTGTTTTCATTATTAAAAAATAATGATGAAATCGATCATTAAAATAATGAGATTTGATTGCGGCATTTATTAGTAAAATTTTATAACACTGTGCGAAGAATTCATGAATTCCATGAATTGTGTGATGCGTGTGTAAAAACTATGGTTTCAAAAAAATGACTGTTTTAAACAACGATCTATGAAATGGAAATTCTATGGAAATGAGAGATTCAAGTTTTAATTGATAAAATAAATTTAAGACTTTTTTTCCGGAAAAAATGATATGGTGAATATATGATTGTATATATGATCGTATATATGATCAAATAGTATATATGGCGTACAATATTTTCACTCATACGTATTTTTTACCGAAATTCTGTTATATATTCTGGTCTTTCACAAATTACCTCCGCAATCTTCCAACGTCTGTGAGGACAACAAAAACTCTACTGAAAACTCTCCGAAACTCAATTGAACCGAACTCAGTGAATCAATAAAGTTTTGAAATCTTCAAATTTATAATTTTGAAAGAAATATAAATAGGTTTATAAATATTTTCTCATCTCATGTCCGTTTTACATTCTTGCCACTGTAAATCCTCTTAACACCGGGCCTCGTTATACTGTGTATTCAAATATTTCAAATTTTTTGACACACACACACACAAAGAAAAGAAATTTTCAACATTCTTATTTTTATGTTAACAGTATTAACAAAAGCAATGAACTACAAATAAGAATACGGATGCATTTCCATTAGTAACGCGACGCTAACAGAACAATGCATGAATCAATATTGTCAATCCTCCTCGATAGCTAATCTGATACGTCAAAGTTGACGTCGCTTTAGCGTCTTTGCGTTGCGTCTTTATTTGTGATTTTGTTGATTAAAATTATATCTTTTACTTTCAAATGATTTTTTTAGAATTCCAAAATTACTTCTATTAACATTAAGAACATAGATAAAATCTGTGGGTATGTCGCACTTAGACGATATAATGAAGAGTTATTGTATTTATATTCTTAATAGCCAAAACTGCTCTAATATTGTTTGTGGATGAATATCAGTGGGCCTCATGTTCCACTTATTACGTCACGAACAACCCGCCAATGTGTGATGAGGGGAGCATTCCAGAAGACTTTTAGAGGTAACTGCTCCGTATTTACATGTCATATGGAAGAAATCCCCAAAAATCCCACCAGACACTCGGATTATCGATCACAGACAGTATACACACATTGTCACAATCGCCAACAAGTCTCCTGCTTCCTGGAAGCAGTGACTGCATTCGAAGCTGCTAATGCATTCATACTTAAGCCTTCCCGCACGTTAACTATGCATATTGCCACTGGGCCATGCGTCAAGTTAATCCCACTATTGATATCTTTTTGTTAAGTTCAACATTGTATTAAATTATAAAATATACGTATATTATACGTATTATTATACGTAATTATAGTATATACGTAGCAAGCTACAGGCTCCTGCAAGAGGGTGTCGAAATGCCAAGTTAAATTGACAAATAAATTATTAGGCTTGAAACATAATTTAACTTTATTTTACTATATCATTGGAGTTTTAAATAATTAGGATTCAGTTTGGGCAGCAACGAGAAAAATGAACAATACTTCTAAAGATTGCAAGAGCTATTGGATGATTCTTGTCAGAGAAAGTTGCCATCAAAGCAATACAATGTCCGGGTGGCTAGGAGCTTTCGAGGGTTTCTTCCATATGACTTATAAATACGGAGCAGTTACCCCTAAAAGACTTCCCAGAGGGCAATGTCCTCTCATCATCGCTTATGGGGGGGGTTGTTCGTGACCTAATAAGTGGAACATGAGGCCCACTGATATTCATCAACAAAAGATATTAGAGCAGTTTTGTCGACAAGAATATAAATACAATAACTTTACATTATATTGACTAAGTGCAACATACCCACAGATTCTATCAATGTTCTGATGTTAATAGTAGTAATTTTGGAATTCTAAAAAAATCGTTTGAAAGTTAATGATATAATTTTAATCAACAAAGTTACAAATAAAGAGTGAAGGTGCATTTCCATTGATAACACGACGTTAACGCAACATCAACTTTAACGAATCAGAGTAGCTATCGAGAATAATTCATAGTAGTGATGTTTAAGACCACAGAACATAACGAAAAAAACCCACGCAAGATAATCCATGAAAAGAAATGTTAAGTTATTATTATAAATAACCAAGAAACTGTTGTTATAAAGAAAATGTGAGAATGAATGCAGGGTTAATATTGCAGCTAAATTTGTAAAACGGGACTCAGGAAATCAGGAAAGGGAGCAAAAAAAATATTATTACATATACATGCATTACATTACATATACACATACGCATGGGAGCGTTCAACTTATGCATGCCACTAACAGTCCATCGATAGGGAAGAAGAGAAACTATAGGAGGAAGTCATGCTTTAATGGATGACTTTCTGCAACAACTGCTTCATATTTGCATGTTATATAAAGAGAAACCAGGAAAATCCTACCTGGCAGCCTGGCTATCCATACGAAAGCTTTTATCGTTGGCCATCTTCTGAAATCCAATGAATTAGAATTTTAACACTCTTGTTCGTTATCTGTATTTATTACCGCAGGGCAACGACTTGGGATTGATTTCTGTTATTCGTCGATTTTAATAGTTCCTTGTGTAGTCATATAAATGAAAAATTACGGTATTCATATATTCAGTCATATTTTAATAAAATACATTTTGCATTGTTTCGGGAATGAATGAATACATATTTGTTACAGACGTAACCATTATATGTATTCTTATTTATCTAAAACTTTTATATTAAAAAATATGAAAAAAAATAAGAGATGTTTTTAAAATAATTAATCAGGAAATTCTAAACAGCTAACTCAAAGAGAAAATTCAAATATTCAAAGTTTTTGTTATGAATTTCTTCGATATTTTTTTCGGAAATAATTTTTTTAACATTTTTAGTTATTTTAAATGAAAATACATCGCGTGAATTTTTGTCTACAGAAATTGTTAGTTCTTCATCAAAATATTGCTTGGATTTGAAACAAATTTGAAATTAACATAGCAACCAGCTACGAAACAACTACAAATTTTAATAGTAATTTTATATCAATGCATTTTAAAGATGATAAAAGTTGACAGCTGTAAAAAATTAAAAAACTTTATGTTATTTTTGATGCTGTAAAATCATGGAAACAAGATAAAACACTTAACATTGTAGTTAAATAAAGACATCAACGAAATCTTTTATCGAGAAACACAACAATTTAGTTCTTAAACATTTGTATAAATTAAGAAACTGCTAGGTATCAGGTCAGTTACCAGGACATATAAATAAAATAAACAAAGAAAAAGGGAAAAAAATGTGAACAAGAAAATAAGTAAGTTATAGCAGTTCAAAACTTTTCACACGCAAAACATATTGATAATAGTTCACTATAAATAATCATTCGCTCACCAACTATGAATGATGAAGAACATTGAATTTAAACAAATTATGAATATGGTAAGCAAATATTTGTCATATTGATATAAAATGATATTTGTAGAGAAAACAAAATTTATTTTACTTTGGAACTCCTATATGAACACACAATGAAGAAGATGTACATTTAAAAAAATCGCTTCATGTATTGGGTTGGGTCATGTTTGGGGAAAATCACAGAACAGGGACCGTTGCGATTTGGTGTCAAAAATTCGTTTCGTCAAAGTTCGCCAAGTAACGGTTGTGAAGTTACGTTTACAGTTACAAAGGTAAGTTGTAACTGTAAATAAAGTGAACATATGAAGAAAGAAAAAAAACTTTCAAACTTTTCTTCGAAATATTACAAATTTGTATCTAAATTAGTATATTTTTTGAATACTAGTTTTTCAAAACATTTAAAAACCTTTTTCGAAAATCAAATATTTGCAACCATTCAGGGTCTTCAAATTATTAAAATGAAACCTAAAAAATTTCAATTACAAAATTTATACTTATATATAATGAACAAATTAGCTATCTCTCTTTACAAGGAATGAAAACTGCAATAACCAAAACATTTCACAATCAAGTACTAAAATATTATTTTAGAAGTTTAAATTGTTCAAAATTATTGTTGGTTACATTTCTTTGGCTAGAAAGGTCAACAGACCTTTCGCCAATTAAATGTGTAGGGGAATACTAAATATGTATGGGAATGTATGAATATGCATGACACAATAGAATATGTATGTTAAGCTGCCATATTCAGGTATCCAAAATGTTGCCGATTGAAAAATATCTTGTAGATTATTTTACGGAATGAGATCGGTAATATTTATCACTACTCATATGGACATTTACTATCAAGCATCACCACAAGCGAAATTCCACTAATTACTAGTTTGAACATTCAATGAACAATTGCTGGCAATTGAGGAGTCCTACAGTTTTGAAGTACACAGCTTGGATATTATAGGACATACTGTCAACATGCGTCCAGGTAACATCAGCACTAATTTTACCAATTCATCCATCAATCTGACTATTCATTAGCTAGTGATTACGCACTTTCAACAGTCCTCTTACAGCAAAATTTTGGCACCCAGGTATTTTCACGATAATGTTAAAGGCGGGCGAATTAGCTGACTAAAGGATGTGTGGGACTTATACTTCATGTTTTGTGATGTAGTCCTGAACAACCGAGACTTGGGTAAACGGTACCTTATTTGGCTAGAAGGTATAGGGCAAAGGATCTCTTCATGAAAACAGTCAACATAAAGGGCAACGAAGATGGGGATATTGTCAAGGGTCAGCATCAGAATGTTGACTTGTAATAATGGATCAATGCCATTCACCGAAATACACTCTCGAGTTGTATTAACTTAATATAACAGCCTTCCTATTGATGCGGTAACGTGTGCATGATTGGGGTAATACCAAAAATGTTGTTCTGACCATTCTTTAAGTTACCAAATCCAAAGACGCGTTGCGATTACTGCTTTTAGAAACGAGGAGATTCGTTAGCGATTGTGACACCCTGTATTAAGCTTTTCGTATCGACAACAGACAGCCTAGCGAAAATTTTCTAGATTTTCTCCCATTTCTAAACTTCGAGTCCGTAATAAGCAAGAAACAATTTAATAAATTATTTTTATAAGATTTAAATGTTTGCATTTTTATTAAACTAAACCCGGGCCATGTCTTAATCTTTCATCAAAATATGCAAATCTTTCAAAAAATTACATGTTATATTTTAAAAAGTAAAATCAACGAAAAATGAAGCCAGCGCTAGAAAACAACTGAGGACTGTGTCTTATGCATGCCTGACCTAGACGAATAGCTTACCTTCTTCATTACCTTGATTTGTGAGTGATTATTAGAATTGTTAAGCAAAGTGTAGGAGCTTAAAATCTGTTTGCTACAAATTGACTGTAATTTAACGATTTAAGTATAATAAGAATTTCAAACTTGCAACAATAAGAAATAGAATATAGAATATATAAATTCGCATTTATAACAAATATCTAAATATTAATTTTGTAACTTGACACTAGTGTTGTCTTGTAAAATATTCTTCTAGAATTAAATATCCTCATTCAAGATTAATCAAGTTGTATAGAAATTTTGAATAATACAGTTTGAATTGTGAATATTCACATTTTATAGTATACTTTCTTCAATGCATCTAGAAAGAAAGAAAAAAAAAATTCATATCATGACTGTATCATGTTTTTTAATACAAATATGTTTCTTTATCTTATTCCTCTAAGAATAGTATTCTGGGAAGGGTTCCATGATTTTCATATATACTGATAAAAAAAAAAGCTTCATGATACAAAAAAAGTTAAAATACCTAAATTAAGTACTATCATAGTAGCCATAAACACTTCATATACCAGACCATAATAGTAAATGTGGGTGGATAGGAGTAATATCCATCATCGCAAATAAGTAAAGTTGGAATATTTGCTAAATGGCTATACGAAATACTACATGGAGCCATAAATAGCCAATCTATTCGGGGATAATAATTCCAGCATTTGTAGTCACTTTATATGACCGATAAGTTATGGAAAGTAATCAATACGTTATTAAAGCTAATATCTAATATCAGATGTAAGGTTTATTCCTAACCTCGATTGTTTTTCGTATTTCGTTATTGCATATCATGAAGAGGAACATATTTTTAATAATATTGATTTATAGTTTTTTTATTCAAAAAACTTTTAGCAACTCAAGAAAATAATATGCAATATGGAAATTTTTTGTCAAGAATTTTTTGTTAGTTTTAGTATACAATTAGAGACTTTTGATTATTAAAATTAACTATTAACTATTAAAATACCAATAGTATTTAGAACAAAAATTAAAAAAAATTTTTTTTAGTCTTTTGTTAATAATTTCGAAATTAAAATAAAAAATAATAAAAAAATTAATTGAAAAATAAAAAAATAAATAAGAATATTGATTGCACTACACAATCTATTGAATAATTTTGAAGGGAATTTTATTATTAAGATTTTAAAAAAAAAAAAATCTAACTTTTTTACAGAGTTATAATATATCAAATACTTACTTTTGAACACGGTTCCTTTTGACAGCTCTAAAATCAGATCTATTTTTAAATAGAAGAAAAGTACAGATAATTCCTAGATAAGTTACAGATAAATTATTTGGGACATTTATTAATTCACCAGGCTTTTCAGTCTAGTGAAATTATAAATTCCAACATATATCAACTGTCTTCAAAATGAATGGATTACATCTTAATGATGGTGTCACCAGCTCTTGAAATACACAACGGATTTTTTTTTTTTTTTTTTTTTTTTTTTTTTTTTGCAAAAGCCTATAAGATCATCTTACCTAAATAGTAAGTTGAAAATTCTTGCATACAGAGTCATTGGCAGACCAATTGTTTTGTATAGTTCTGAGACATGAAATCTGAGAAAATGTGATGAAGAGTTGTTGAAAGTATGGGAAAGAAAGATTTTTGCAGCAGTATATGAAAATGGCGAATGGAGAACTAGAACAAATACGGAAACATAGGATTGTTATAAGAAATTAGATATTGTTACTGAGAAAAGCAGAAGGAGAATTCGATGGTGGGTCATGTAGAGAAAATGGAGTTAAACAGAACAACAAGAAGATTTCTTAAGGAAAACCCCAGCTGATCTAGACCCAGAGGAAGGCCAAGAATTAGATGTTGAGATCAAGTCGAGGAGGATTTGAAGACACTCAGTGTTACTAACCAGAAACAGAGGGCAACTAGTCGTGTAGAATGACAAAAATCTGGAAGGAGGTCAGAGCCCTTCAAGGGCTGTAGCACTAATGATGATACATTTTTTTTACGGAAATTGACACAAATAGGCTTGTTATATTATTCCACCATTATAAATTAGAGTGTGGTTGGGCAAATTGGTGTTTGCCAAGTCAGGCTTTAAAATATGATAAAACAGATAATCTTTATAATACGATAAAAATCACCAATTCTAAAGCTTAGAGAGTGTACTCATAAATATTTTTTTAATATTATAAACTGAAATAGCTTAAGTTCGTTTCGCAAACAACTCATTTGCTCTGAATTACAAATGTCCATTTTTTTTTTACAGAGGCGTGGGGTGTGGCATGGATCTTGACCTTACTTTATCTGGTGGCCAACGCTGACGACGATGTCACCAAAAGGGCATACATGGACAGCTCCATCGAATCCTATTTTAGTGAGGTATGACCTCTCCACTATTGGAAGTTAATTCTTCTTTTGGTTTTCTATCAAATATCTTTACATTTATTTATACTGTTAAAAATTCAGAGTTCAAAGAGCGCATACCAGAGCGACTAATATGTAAAAGCCCGTTGCTTAACTTGTAGTTGTAATAGAGAAGCAAGGGACTTTATAGACAAGGAGAAGTTATAGTATTATTTTTAGAAGTTGATATGTTGGCATGATATGATTGTATTTTTTATATTTAGTTGGTATGTTGACAAATGCCAACTTCAGTTACGAGAATATTAGACTTTTAACGGATGATAAGTAACTGATTAAGTATTAAGCGTGAATAAATATAATTACTTACCTATCGTTTAAGCGTAGATAAGCCCCTGAACATCATACGAACATCATCATGTACTTCTTCAATGGCACAACAGCACCATGGTGGCCAAGGCCGTCTGCCTGCTGATTGATTCCGGAACATGAGACGTTTGGCAGGTCGTCAGCTCTATTCCCAAAACTCTACAGTCATATTTGGCCAGGACCTTCTATTTAAAGTGGATTTCGAACATCTACAAACATTCATGGCACAGCCAGAACTCGAACCCAAAATCTGTGGCACCGATGTCAGAGCGATAAGCATGTACATTATACCCATATTGTGCCAGAACAATCTAAAATAAACATATCAAACATGACAACTGAAGATAAGGGTTCGCACCTTCCCCACTTCTTTCTCTTTCATCCAAACAAAAATTTTCCTAAGTATTTATCATTCTCTTCTTCAGCATATACATTGAAACTTTCGGTTTAGCATATTTGTCAGGTTTCGAACCAAGCTTCCTTAGTTTGTAGTCTTTGTGATATCTATATCGTTCCAAACAGAGTGATTATAAAATCCCCACATGCATGAATCGTCTTCAGAATAGATATATTCTTCTTCTTTGGCGCAACAGCCCCATGGTGGGCTAAGGCCGTCTGCCTATTGGCAGATTTAGAGACAGGAAATATTTTTCTTTTTACGAGATAGGGATATCAGCTCTACGCCCAACGCTCTACAGTCATATTAGACTGGAACCTATGGTTTTAAAATGGATTCCGAATCACTACAAACATCCATGGCACCGCCGGGATTCGAACCCTAAACCTGTGGACCAAGCGCTACTCACTCGGCCATCAGGCCCTATGGTCATATTAGTTTCTATAAAAGTAACACATGTTCCTATAATATAATCATTATGAATGATATTATAGGAGCATCCTTGTTGCAAATATTTTTTTTTTTTTTTTAATCAGTCATTAAAATTCAACCATGTAGAAAAACAAGATACTATTGCTTATAAAATTCAATTTTTTACTCATAATATTTCGAGTTATTTTGACTAAAATTATTTAAAGTTTAAAATTAAGTATTCCAATATTGCAGTAACGTATCCTTCTGCAAAATGTTAACATTCTCAATAAAATTGCTGATTTCAAATCACGGTAATTGATATTCTAACTAACCAGGACACATTACTTCCATTATTTTTTTTTTATTTCATACAGTGCTAATAAAATGTTCGTAATTAATCGGTGCCTAAAACCTTGCTTAGTATCAAAACCTAAAAAACAATGAACGATGTTTTGGGGCGGCGCCGATGGTCCAGTGACTAGCGCTCTGTGCCATAGGCTTCTGGTTCGAGACCTGACTGTGCCATGGATGTTTGTAGTGGTTAGGAATTCACTTTAATTTGTAGGTCCCGGTCTAACATGACTGCTGTTTCTCGTGTTGACAACTTAACGCCGTAAAAAGAATACATCTCCTGTCTCGAAATCTGCCCATAGGTAGACGGCCTTGGTCCACCGTGGGACTGTTGTGCCAATAAAGAGGAATAATGTTTTTAGGGCTTCGAATTTCCAAGATAAATACTAATTTCAGAATAATATGCCTAAATCCTTCATATGTATTATTATTATTTTTAATAATGGTTCTTTAATTATGTGAACTATTTTTATCTGTCAAATTCTAAACGTAGAGGTCACATTGTAGTTAAGGATCATTTCACTCCACATTCATAAAGACTAGAGATTTTGATAGACTAAAAATCCACCTTCAATAAACATAATAAATGAGAAATTAAAAACTACTCTAGATGAATCAGTGAAAAATAGGCAACATTTCAATTATTCTAACTGATAATTTTGTCATTTAAACAAATATTTGCAACGAAACAAACATGTAATTTTCTCTTAAGTTTAGATTCTTGAAATTAATTTCAGTTCCTTTTTCTCACTTTTTCTAAACACTTTAATGTTATTTGAATATTTTTAATCAAGCTTACAAACGCGTTGATTGTTTCTTTAATTTTCTTTTTCAATTCCTACTATTAGTTCACACTCCCCCTATATATATCTTGTTCAAATTTTCAATCATTAATAAAACACTTTTTATTCATCCACTCGAATTCAGATACATTTTTTTTAACTTGTAGTGGGTGTCACTTCCTGTTAAAACAGTTTTTTCAAATATTAATTCAGTAATTAAATTTAATTAATCAATTTTAGTTTTTTTTAGATTGAAGTTGCATGTATCTAATAATAGATGGCGCTAGATGTAAGAGGAAAATTTCAACTTTATTTGTAAAGGACTTTTCTGCAATAGAGTGTAAAAAAAAGTAGGAATTGACTTAAAATAATTTTTTTTATATTACTTGTTTTAGAGAACTTGCTGGTGGAACGAAGTGTGCAAGAGAGAGTTCCAGGTTCGATTCCGGTGCCGATGTCCCAGATGGTCCTTCTGCCGATCCCCAGGGAGGTATTATGACGCCCATTGCTCCATCACCAGAACCGGTTACATTTGGTTACAGAACGAACCAGACCCTGATGACTGACATTCTGTCTTCCAACCAACTATTACTGCTAGAAATGCTAATGTGTAATTAAGGAATCAAAAGTTCGTTATTACTCCTTTACAGTGGTTAAAAGAAGATTTTACAGTTTAGAACAGAACAAAATCATGACATTAAATTTTTTTTTTCTTCATTTCTCATTATTGTTCAGCTTAATTTGCTTGGGAATTCTGTATATAAAAATTATTCAAAAAAAGTCTTTTCCGATTTTATTTACTGATGTATCACATATTTTTATTCTTTTATTTAACAATGAAACTAGTTCTGTTACAAAAGAATTTACTTACCTTACATTTGTTTAGAAAGAGCGAAAAAATATACATATAAATAATTTTATATACAGCATGTCAAGAAATTTTGGTGCTTTTCCTCCAAATATTGGCGCTTTCCAACAATTATGAAAATAACTTCAAATTATCATTAATCATAATATAAGGAGTTCAAATTGTTGATAATAATTTGAGGTTAAAAGTTTTAATTTTTGACAAGCTTCTGCTTATTTTTTCTGCGCCCCATTAATGAAAAAATTTCAAAGTATTTTAATGATATAATAATTCTGAAAAATATTGAGACCTCTGATTATTCGAAAAACTTATTTTTTATTCTAAACACAAAGCAAATTTGACAAAATCAAACACTAGAGGCCGCTGGGATTTGGCGACTTTTTGTGACTCCAACTGGGCTATTAGTCACCAAGTGGGGTAATCCGGGTTACTTTTACTGTTTGTAATTCATTGCACTTACAATCGCAACTCGTTACTTGGCGCACTTTGGCGAAAAACATTTTTGACGCCAAATTCCAATGACCTCTGTTCTGCGATTTTACCGCAATTTTAATGAATAATTATAAAAAATAATTCTCTTAAAGGAAAATAGAATTCTTTTTAATACCTAGATAGCGATTTTGATCCCTAATTATAATTTCTAATCTTATTATCAGTATAACAAAGCAAGTCAGTTATCAAGCCAGTTCAAAAATTAACTTGACTTTTGATATTTATTTTTAATTTTTTTAACATCATAAATTATCTTATCGCAGTCAATTCATAAATCTATTGATTCGTAGAAAACATCATAACCGAAACAAAGCAGAAAATCATATAAACAAGGAACTTTTACTTATCTTTTCACTCAAAGCTTGGTTTTTATCTGAGGAGTATTGAAAGATTCAATCACAACATGACGCATGCGTTCGTAATTCCTTTTAGGGAATTCGTTTTTCCCTTTTCCATCGTAGATCAGTAAATTACTTTCAGCTATCATTCATAGGAGGAACAATGAAATAAAATAGTTAGAGGATGAATGAATTAGACGAAGTTAGATGAATTTTGAATCACAAGATGTTAGATGAATTTTTTGTTTACGAGAGGATGAATAATTTATTTGGTTTTAAGTAGAATCTTTGAAACTTAATATTTTACTTTTTTTCCGAACTTTCACTGTAATTTAGTGATTAACAATAAATGGATACATTTTATGAAATAAAAATAATAAAAAACAGCATTTTTAATGTATTTATATATGAAAAGAATAAATTCCAAATAAAAGGAGATTACAAAGCATTATAAGAAAAACTTCATAAATCAGATTATTGCAAAAATAAAAAATAAAAATAATAATAATAATAACAATAAAAATATGTCGGTGTACAAGGGCAAAATCTTAAAAAATACACACACGCACACACATATATATATATATAAATATTAATGAATATTTCCTAATTATCCAAAATATATTCGTTGAGGTAAAATTTTATCGAATAAATGAAGAATGGTGGTCCGAAATGAATGTATGTGCTTGTCTTTGTATGATATTTAAACTGCAAAACTTCAAACCAGATTAGCATACTTTATAACTGTTAAAGTGAGTTAGTACATGTAAATTATTCATTTATTTTCAGGAAAGGAGAATTTCTGTTAATGGAAGGATAAAGCATGCGAAGGCTAATGTTATATTTAAGTTTAACATAAATAACGTATTAAGTTAATCTTTTATCCAAAATAATTCTAACATATTAAACTTCAGACGACTTTTGAATAAGTTAAGTAAAAATATAGATTTGGGAGGGTTGACGTAATTTTCTGGTGAACAGGAAAGTCTTCCGTTTTTTCAGCATCTATATTATTTTTCTAGTTAACAAGTCAAGCTTCTAAAGTATAAGATTTGCAAACCAAATAATATTAAAATGTTATATAAATAAATGTTTTTTTAAACATCACATGTGACAATGTTAAATATTCTCAAAAGTTTACAATGTAAAATATTTTCTGGTGTCTTTTTTTTTTTTTTTTTTTTTTTTTGTAGGGTAGTGAGACATAACGTTTTTAAAATATTAGAAACATGCAATTGTAGATATTAGATATTTGCAATTGCTTATTAATAGAAATTTGCGATTATATTACACATTTACAATTGTTTATTCCTCTACGTGACATTAAAAAAGACATTTAAAATTTTAAAATTATTTCGGTTGTAATTTACACTCATGAAGTTGAAAGCGAGATAATTTATAATCGTAAAATTAATATTCTAATTCGAAATTCATCTATTATAATCACTTGAACATACAAATATATTTCAATCACAATTTTACTGGAATTAAAATCATTTTGTGAAATATGGTCAGAACTGGTGAAACTATATGGATATGCAAAATAATCAAACAAACAAAATTTAGAAATAATAATTTTTGTAAGATTTATATTAAAATTAAAACAATATTTTTGAAAACCAAGTTTCTACTGATGCAACAAATAAATATCAAAAATAAACATGCTAAACTAGTAATTTGAGATTTTATTTTAAATGTCCTTCCCATTGTTAACTTTTAAATTTTTTTTAAATTACTAACTGAAATAAAAAGTAATAAGTTATTCAATATTATTTTTTTAATTTGATATCTCGAAGAAAATCACACAAAATTTGATACTTAAAATTCTGCAACTCTGCTTAACTTTCAGAACTTATGCGTAACTAGCATCATATGAAATAGATAACAAGTGTGAACGGTTTATCTTTACTTGCTGCCGGGATTCAGTTCTCTAAAGACACAACCAATTATACCATTATGACGTTATCGAAGACCTTACAGCCTTTTACCTCACCAAACAATCCTCCAAAATAAAACTAGAAAGGTTCTTACAAAATTTTTCTTACCATTCCAGTTACCAGAACCAGTGAAGAGTGAGATATATATCCAAAGAGGCGGGATGTAGGCAAATAATTCCAATATTCCTTTTAAAATTACTTTTATTAAGCATATTAATGACGAGATGATACAAAAATTTACAGACAGACATACAGAGATACCGCGCGGCTAACTACTAACCAGAAGTTCCTAAAAATTCAGCGCGCGAAAAAAAGTTCTTTAACCGAAGTACGGTTCGTTACAGTTAAGAAAGGAAAAGTGTTCGCGTGACATACAAATCAAAAAGTTCTAGTTCGGCATCATTTTCGACACAGCCTATTAAATTACTTCAAACGTGGTCACGTGGTTGAAAAGTGTGGAAATGGCTAATCTGGCAACAGGAGGTCGCCACCTGTACCATAGGAACTGTGCAAAATCAATCTTTGCGAAGAGGATCATCGAATCCGTGTGTAGAGGTTCCAGCATCGGCAATCCCTATCAAATTTATTTTTGCAAAGACATACAACTTTTGCTCTTGGTGTTATGGTATGGAATGCTTTCTTCTGGGTCACAACAAGTCACGCTACAACTTTTGATTGCTAAACATTATGTTGATAATATCCTACTGCCGTTTGTATTCTTTTTCTTCACACGTCATCCTGAAGCATTTTCCAACAAGACAATGCGGGGCTCATAGGGCTTCCATATTTCTGGTCAACCCAGCCAGTGTCGTTGCTCTTTGAACCTGCATGAATTATGGTAGATCATCAGATTCGAGCAGCCCAAAATGTCCCAGATCTGAAGTAACAATGATTTATACTTAGTATAATACATCGCATGACATTTAAAGAAATTTTCATCATTTCATACATAGACATATACAGGCTGAATTTCCTGCAAGAGAGTTTTCCCTAATATATGAATATTCAATACACAATTTCTAGCCGTTTATAGATCCTACGCCTTGGAACTTGAATAATTTACCTGCCAGGGTTTGACTTTACATACATTTAATTTCAATAAAAACAGCAACTTGTAATTGATTTTGAAACATAAAATATGTTTCAAAATTACAAGTGAGTGAATAATGTCTAGAAAAGGCAGGAAATAAAAAAAATAATACTTATTTATGAATACTAACTTGACGATCATTTAGATCATTTAGAAATATAATTTTCTTTTTATAAATGAAGAAATAAACTCTATTTCAATTTACCTTTTCTCACATTTTTTTTTATTTCGCTATCATCGGTTGCTTTATCTCTTTTTACATAGTTATTGCAAATAGATAGTAAACCTTGATTCATAACAAAAGTGGGCTATTTTTTTCATATTTAAAGGAAATTAACTTGCATAGACCAGCTCTCCTCCAACATTCTCTTATTAATGCAAATACATATTAAGGAAAGATCCAAATATTTGTTTAAAAGAATAAGTGGAGTAGAATCTACAATAAACCATAGAATATTTAGTTAAAAAAAAATTCCCGTCAAGGTCATAAGTTTGAAGTCAACATATGCATCCCACGATCATGGGTGGTTCATCAATGCACTTGGTGCTTCTTTCGTCGGGGACTCTACCCTTAGTTTTCTTGCATTTATATAAAAAAAAATGTTAAATATTATTCTGCAAATGGAGAAATTTGTTAAATGAGGGCCTCCTACTTTTCAATGACCAGAAGAAATTTATTTATTTGTTATTATGAAAGAATATAATAGGTTTTAAAATAAAATGTAGATAAATATATATAAAAAATTTTTAAATATAGAATATTTAAAAACAATTTTTTAGTGTTTATGTAATTAACAGCACATTTTAATTGAAGTCTGTATCACAATGTAGCAAGATACAGAGATTATGTTTCTTTTATTGAAAAGTTGTAACTATCATCTATTGAATAGTAGTAATTTAAATTGATTAAGAACTAATTGTTTGCATATTTCAAATTTTTGTAGCTTAACGTAAAGGATGATAGTTTTGCGATTTTTTTATCCTGTGCCAGAAATGGAATTTGAAAGTTGGTGAAATGGAATAAAAAAGATCAAATCTATCACACAACTATTTGCAAAGCTAGGTTTAGGTGGAAAAAATATCAAGTTCTAAGTGTCAAGCGACGACATAAAGTCAACTTTAGTTCGAAAAACACGGGAAATATTGACTTTAACATTTTGATTCTTCTGAATACGGATGAGCACTATATTAATAACTACTCTATGGAATAAATATGAGCAACAGAGAAGATGTTAGAACTATTATATACCATTAAATTATGCAAATTGTCCAATCATACTTTCCCAAATCAGCAAATTTTAAAAAAATCACATTTTCTTACATTCATTCTGAGAATAATTATCAATTCACTCGGCACAAAAATTTAATTTTGCTAAGGGAATTAAATATTGATGGATAAAATATAAATATTATTAATTATTAACTGAATTTTGTAATGCATTTAAAGCAGTTTAGTTTTAACACTTAAAATAATTGAAGGACTAATATAAAAAAGTATCATTCACCAGAATAGGTAATAATTAACCAATTGAAATAAATTCATTCAAACTCTATGTTATATTTTACTATGGAATTAAATACTGCTCAAGTGTAATTCATGATTATTTGATAATTTAGAACGACGTGATAATTATCTCATTGTAGGAGAGCTTTGTTCGATATTCAACAAACTCATATGATGCTCCAAGATGAAGCAGAAAATAGGGACGATAAATCGATGGCCAGAAAGATTTTCTAGATGAAACACCTAGATATATTTGTTCCAGTTTATGATGATAAAATCCAAAGCATAGCCAATATTTTCTTTTTTTTTAAAAACCTTAATAGTAGCTGTTACCATATGTGTAGAAAAATTGTACAATGAAATAACAAGGTTTCGCATCATAAGATTTAATTAAGAGTAATTAATATTTATTTTTAATTAATATTCATAATTAATAATTATATTTATTCTATACGAAAAAATTTAAATAAACAGAAATAAATTATTGCGGCAATAAAAGAGAGCTATGAGTTGATTTTTTACTCTACAATGTGAACAAATAAAGTGGCAAGCGATGAAAACAAAGAATGTCAAAGTTCCGTAGTAAAAAGTTTAGTTTTTTTTAGCTTGTACTGCAATGCAGAAAATTATCGATTGAAGGCTTGCCAACTAGACGTCAAAAGTGAGACACCACACCATTGACACTAACTACTAGCAATTAATGGGCTTAAAATTTTCATTTTTCTTTCTTTGAGGGGACGGTCCTTGTGACAATGGCTATCTCCACATCTCCTCCACTTTTTCCATTATGTCAATTCCTACTGGAGTTATTAACAGCCCTGAATCTCACTCAATGAATTATCTTCCTTTTGACCCTCAATCCTAACCAGAAGTATTTGACGTCTCTAAGACAATAATTTTTCAAGATGCTTTAAATACCATTAATAATCTAGATAACTTGATTACAATTGGTCAGTTATACGAATATTATAATAATGTCTTGACAAAAACTCTCAATGTACGTCAATCACAAACTTTTATTCAACTAGCCTTCCAGTTGAAAGAACTAGCCATGTCAGAAAAAAAAAGGAATTCCTGGATTTTAGAAGATAAACTTAATTAATTGCAATTACAAATGAATAATAGGGAACAAATCATGAAAATAGTAAATTTGCCTTCACACTGTCTTAAAACTAACGCTCCTGCTCCCTAAAAGAGTAAAAAAAAAAAATTTTTTAATCGATTTCTGATTTGGCTAAACCTAAAAAAACTTTCATTGATACGATTGACACATCAAATTCGTTTTCGGCCCTTCGGTGTAAGGAAGTAATTCTTGATTAAGCTGAGAATTCAGATGAACGAATCCAATGACTGATAATGATAAATCTTCAGCCATCACTTCAAGCATAAAATCCATCAAGTCGATGATGAATTTCCCACTCTAGATAAAATTGTTACCAAGTCAGTATACATTCCCCCTATTATCGTGGATAAGGTCACTGACGGTAGCAGCTCTTCACATACTTAAACACATTAATTAACTAATAGATTAGGCGATAAACTTAAAAATTTTCCTCAATCTGACGAGGCTCATTGAGCTATAAGGTTAGAAATCTCCGATAAACGCAAAACTTCAAGAGCCTTCATACTTGCTCCCTCAGAAAAAGCAGTTGAAATACGTTATTTGTGGGCTGCCACACGATTTCCCTACTTCCGACATTAAAAAATAACTTATTAGCATAGTCATTTATCCGAAATGCATTACACAGTTTAAACATAGAGGAAGTAAAAGCAACATTCCACTGTTTATAATAATTCTTTCAAAAGGTAACGCTTCAAATCAAATTTTTAACATCGAATTTCCTTCTCGAACCATTGAGTAAAAACCTGGCCTATATCAATGCTATAATTGCCAACAGTATTTTCATCACTCTAATTTCTTTCATCATCATATTTTCATCACTGTTCTAGAGATCCTATTGGTGTGAAATGTTCAGATCCCCACAAATCTTGTGATTGCTTAAAACCTAAGGATTCACCTGCATGCTGTGCTCTTTGTACGGCCAATTTTTTGGGTTGTCGAAAATAATCCTGCAAATTTCGTTGCAAAATCGTACAGTTGATGTCCAATTGAATCGTGAACTCTTCATCAAACTGCTATTGGAAACTTGGCGTACAATAAGCCTTAGTAACTATAGTAGTAGTTATCCAGGGATAAAACACGAATTAAAATTGTGAGTTAACATTCAAATTCATAACCAGAGTTCCTAGATCAAAGAACCTCAAGAAGGGCGTGATTTAAAGTCTGGTTCTAAATCATTTAACTGTAACCTATTGGTAGCAGTAAACAAGTGGTTTCGTTTCATTTATGTGACAAAACTCGAATTTTTAATAAATAAGAATGATAATATATCCAAAATGCTGATTTTAAAGACTTTTAAATCCATAGTTTACAAATAAAATAGTTGAACTTGGAAGAAGTTTTAGTTATTTTTAATCTGCAGTATTCATAATGTTCTTAGTTCGCGCATTTGATGTTTTATAATATTACTGTGTATTTGGCAGAATCGGTTCTTGATTTTTGTATTTAAAAATTTTTATTGCGTATACATTTCTGTAAAATTAGTCAGATAATTTTCAGACTGAATACAAAGGTAATAACGTTTATTTCTATTAAAATAATTTTGTTTTATTTTTCCCATATGTTCAACGTGTTACAAGAAATAATAATTTAATTTAAAAGAAATTTAATCGAATTTTAGTGTTATAATATGCATACTTCATAAATTAAGAAGTTTAAATTTTTTCCAAATCTTTTTTTTTTTTTCACATCTATTTATAATCATTAAACACCATCATAATTTTGAGATATTTTTAAGATTGAATCATCAGACATTTAAAATAATTAAATAAGGACAACCAATTTATATCCAGAATAAAATATTCCAGGCACATTATTAGAATAAATCCTTTAGAAATTTGGATTAATTTCTGTTAATTTGGAGTGATCTCAACTACCCAAGAATGTCTTTTAGATACTATGCAATTCACAAAAAATAAATATTTCCTATGTTTAAATTAATTTTACTTTTTCTTTATACCTGATAAGATTATTTTTACAATTTTTTTTTTTTTTTAGTTAGATAACACTACTTTTTGATTTTTTACTTCATTTCTCTAAAATTTCATTTATATAAATATGCCATTTATTATAATAATATTTATCAGAAGATGCAAGTATATGTTATATAGAAATTTAATACTATAAAAGAGGGGGGGAAAATCATTCCAGGAAAATTCCATGCTGGTTATTGAATACATTGTTTTATTTTATTCATTTTATGATCAGAAAACTAAAACTATAAACGGTGTTAAATATCCCATAATTATAGTTATGAATATTTACAATTGTATTGTCTTAATAATGTTCGTTAAAATTGAAGCACAACTGTTAATTTCTTAATAGTTTAAAATTAATCAATATTTTTCTTTTTAAAAAAGCTGAAATAATAAGTATGTGATTTTTATTAATCTTTATCTGATTTTTATTTATTAATTTAAAAAGTTTATAGATATCTTTTTTAATTTAAAAAAAGGAATTTCAGAATGATGGGAATTGTGGCAATAATTCTTTTGTTCTTCATCTCGAGAGTCTCCTTACAACGATTAGAGCCATCTCCTTTTCCTGCAGATAGCCATTACAGCATGAATATTAATATGCCAGATGTCAAACCTACTAATGTAAGAAAATTTATTCTTGTCTTTCTTGTATAATAAATTAAATATTAATTTTGGACTAAATTTAATAATTTATGAACAATGTATAATTTTGGTCAAAGTAATCAATTCAATTGAAATAACAATTGAAAAATAATGTGATATGTGTAAGATTATTATTTTTTTATTTTATTATCACATAACATTTGATACTAAATATGAGATACATTTTAATCTGGGTACTGATTAAATACAAATAAAATGTGTTTTTAAGGAATACTTGCCATTTTCAATAAATAGATGCTATATTTTTTTGGTGACAATTTTTCACCTAAACAATTAAACAGTAATGTTATTTTAAATAAAAACCCTCTTCTCCATTAATTGTTACAATTTCCAAAGTTTTGAAATTTTCAATCCAGGATCGTATTTGATATTATAAATTTTTCATACTTAATTGGCATTATAAGCAATTTGATTACAGTTTACAATATAAATTTTTTAATTAAGTATACTAAATTTATGAAAATATACATAGACTCGGAACAATGTGCTTAGAATGAAATTAATCATATAAAGATTTTATATTTATATACTTTACTTAAATTAAAACAAAATAAATTGTGTAAACAAGATAAATTTTAAGCTTTATTATTTTACTTTTATCACCCATGCTATAATGTTAATGTAATAAGGAAGTACTATACAGGGCTAACAATTCTTCTACATTTAAATGCATATGATTATAGCTCAATCAATTAAAAAATGAAGATTTGGAATTTTAATATATATTTCTAGTTGGTTGATGAGGTTTATTGGCACGAGGGCCAACTTTAGCCAAGCTGCGCCAAACAATATTAATATATATTTTAAGTGAAGTCTTAATTATATGGTACATTTATAATTATTGTATAGTAAATTGTATTAAAAAAATTTTATTGTAAATTGTATATATTGTATAAAAAAATTTATGTAAGCTAACTCTAGTTTCAATATATAGAATACAGTTGAAATCATTGAGTTTTTCTTTTTGTGATGGAATTATAAATTTGTCTATTTTAAATATACTTTCATATTGTTTTTTTCTTTCCTGCATTAAATTGTTACAGTTAATGATAAATTGATTTAGCAGAGGTAATTAAAAAAAAAATTTTTTTTTGAATGTTAAGGTTACTGGCGAAATAATGCAATTCTTCCACTTAAAATATTAGTAAAATTTTAAAGCTATTATGAACGAAAAAAAAATTTCTTTATTTGTTGTGTATATGTATAAATGAAATTTTTATTGTTTATTTTATCATACATTTTTTCAGCCTGATGCTTACCTTTGTACAGCTAGAAAATTGGATTCTCATGAAGCTTATATTGGTAGGTTTTTAATTTATAATGTTATTTCATATTTTATTTTAATATTTCCATTTCATAAAAACCTTAATTTGGTATTGATTACTATTACTCATTTTGTTCTTTAAAAAATTTGAAACTAAATTTATAAAATTGTTTATTTTGATTTCAATGATCAAAACAAAAGATTCATTGATCAGTATGAATTAGCAGTTCTCCATTATATTTGTATCTCATAGCTTTTTAATATAAAATATATTTCATCATATGTGTGATGCATCAAAAATTTCTTTTGGTTTTTCTGAAATAACATTTTTTGTTTTGTTACAGTGCACTAATTTAACGTTTGAAATAAATTAGGAAATAAGAGTAAAAATTGATAGCCTATATTATTTATTATTTGTATTAATTTTAATTCATTTAGGTTTGTAAATTTTAAACAAAGTTAATAAAATAATACTTAAAGGAAATCATGCATTATTACTGTAAAATGTTATTTTATAAATTGTACTAAACTAATTTTTCGAACTTTTTCAGTGAAATATGATCCTGATATAAGCGTAAAAACTGCTCACCATATGCTTTTATTTGGCTGCAAGGATTTAATAAAGCAGGAACATTTATATCCAACATATTGGTAAAATAGGATGTGTTCCTATTTTTTGTTTGATTTATTAAAATTACATTGCAGCAATACTATGTGTTCTCTAAAGAAATAAAAATTACATTTTGTTCATTTTCTTTATTTTTTGTTATGATAACTATTAAATTGTAATCATAATATGTATTACATATCATTCTAATAATAAAAAATTATTTTATATAGAAAAGTGCTATTTTAATTATGAATTAGAAGTTCTTCATTACATTTGTAATAGAAAAATAGGCAATTGAAATGAATATCTAGATTTTCAAAAAATCTTTACTTAAATTTAAAAATTTTTTTTTTTTTTTTAATATGCAACAATTCTTTTATGTGCATTTATTTCTGTAATCAAAGTAATCATCTTTTATTTGCTTTATAGAAAAAATTCATCATTAAAAATTTTTTTTCTTAAGCTAATAAGTAATTTTTTTATAAGGCCTAGTTGACATAGTATATATATCTATAAACATGATTTCAAAATCATCATAATTAAATGTCTATGAAAAATGTTTTTTTTTTTTTTTTAATATATTTGTTTTCGTGGCTTATTTATTTATATGCATTGTATTAATTTGATTTTTTTTTTTAATTCTTAGGGATTGTGCTCATGGAGATTTGTGTAGTCATATGACTATCATGTATGGATGGGCTAAAAATGCCCCACCTATGGAACTTCCTAAGGGTATGCATTCTTATATTAAGCATTTAGTATTATTTGAAAAACACTCTGCTCTACTATAGTTGATAAATACTCTCTATTATTAAATAGAGATTTTGCAAAAAACTTGTTATATTATATTGTTAGGTAAATGGTTGGTTACATAAAGCAATCAGTTAAAAAAAAAACATAAAATTTAATTTCTAGAATGGAGTTTTATGAAATACACATTTGCGACTTAGGAAATGTTCTCTCCTAAGCTACAATGTAATTAATCTTAAAACAGACATTTATATTAGTTGTGCTTTCATATTGATACATATAAAAATAAATTAAATACAAATATAATATTATGTAATTGCGATTTAGATCTACTTTAAAATGAATTTTATTAAGATTGTTTTAAATTTTATTGCAGAATTTTGTTTTTAATTTATAAAATTTGGTTACTTTGTCTGCGATTTCATATATATATTGTAAATGTAAGCTTTGTATATATATATATTGTAAATATAAGCAAAATTTTTTTATATGTCCCATTTCTTAACATTATAACAGGTAAGCTATTTAGTGGTTCCTGTTTTATGCCATTCTATTTTCCTATTTGAAGATCAAATTCTCTCCATCCAATGGTTCTGCTTCTTACTTTAAGGTTGTTTTGGAGTAAATTCTCTTCTTCATGGAATCCTGTTGTTTATTATAAATTTGTTAAGGTTCTAGGAACTGCAATCAGGAACTTGTTGATTTCTAAGATGTAATCGGATACTGTGTGTCAATTTTCAGTTTCTTTCCTATGTATATGTGATTTTGTACGAGCTGATATAACAACTTTTATTCTATCTGTGACTGTTCATTTTTTTAACTTTTCTAAGGTTTTAATTTGCCTGGATTTTAAGTAGAGTTCTAAAGAAGCTTCAACTTTCGAGTAAATCTCTCTACTGATATCAAAACAATAATTGAAATTTTTCTTGTTTTGCAGTGGAGTAATCCAATGTTCTTTATTTGTTCATAGTCCCCTACATCTTTATCATTCAACATCGCATTTAAGCCTTTGGTATAATACCTTTTCATATATGTTAATATTATCCCCTCCTCCCTCCAAAAAAAAATCTTCTGAGACCTCACATAGTTTAAACATCTTTTCCACATGGTGGTAAAAAAAAAGACAATTCTTCTGCTTTCTGTAGTGGATTACAAATCACACCTTTCATTGCATATAAATAGTTAAGAAAGGAATTTTCTACCTTACCCTACCTGTGTTTTGAGCCTATGCCTAACTAATCTTCTTAACTGTGCTTTTAATTCCAATTCATGCAATTTCAATAAATTCCTCTTATTTCGCTTCTTTTTCTAGCCTTTCTTTTTCTTCTTCCCTTTCCTAATCTTTCTCTTTCCAATCTAGCTCTTTCAACTAGCTAGCTTCTCTCTCTAACAAAAACCTTAAATTGTGGATATTTTGTTTTGAGCTTTTTTCAAATTGACTGTTTTTGCATTTGGAGGGATTTATTTGTTTAATTTGCTAGGTAACTCTGCTTGATCCTCTTTTTTGAATCTTACTAAAAATGACATGATGACTACTACATGATGATTACTAAAAATGACTTTGCTTATTTATTTAGCCTAATCACAGTAATACCAATTGCAGCAATGAAGGTTTTGATTAATAGATATTAAAATTTGATAAAAATTCTTCCCTATAAATTTCGTTTTCAAGAACACATTATACAGATTAGAATCATATATATATAAATAAATCACAATGAATACTTCTTCATTAAATTCTAAACAAATAATTAACTCAAAAATATCATTCTAATAATTTGTAATTTGAGCTTTTAACATCATTTACTATTAAATTAATATTCTTCCATTCTTTTCAACTAAACACAGAAGCACATTATTTAGTTAACTTAATTTCCTAAGTGAATTTACACAATTTCTTAATTTTCTAAAAAGAACAAATTCAATACACAAGTTAAAACCCAAGGCTGAAAATTACACCCAAGAATGAAATAATTTTCTTAAATTATTTTTAATTTTAAAATTCAAAAGTATACACATAAATGCTTTCATTTTTCATTAAGAGACATAATTTTTATTGCTCACAACATCAAAGCTGTTTCACATGATTCAGATTGAAAAAAAAAAAAAAATATTATTACACAGCAGCAATTACCCAATATTAATTATTTCATGTAACTAAAATTAACTAATATCAAAGCTAAAGATTCTCATTCACATTAGTAGAGTAATAATATTATCAAATATATGTATAACTTAGGATATTATTTTATGTACTGCATACAATCAGCTGCATTTTTCATAAGAAATTTTTGTGAAAATTTATTCTGAAAAAATCTCCTTCCCAATGACTGTGAAAGAAAATCTTCACTAGAAATATGAAATAAATGTTTGAAGTATAAAGAGAAACACTTGTGTTAGATCAGGGATGGGCAAACTCCGGCCCGCAGATAGAATTTTAATTTGCCGGTCCGAGGCAAATTAAAAGAAATATATATTTATGTATTATATATCCATCTTCTTTTCTACTTTGATTAAATGTTATTTTTTTTTCTTTTTTTCAAAGGACTGATGGTCTTTTTACTTTCTTTATCTTTGTTCTACAAAACATAAATCGACAGAAATATTACATGAAATATTAACTGTATTACACGAAAGTAAGGTGGCTTAGTGCAGGATGTGTTTTCGAGCGAGTTTGGCAGCTGAAAGATGACATTGTGTCGTTCTTCCATGAGAAACAATGTTCTGCAGAGTGCGAAATATTAGAAGATACAGAATGGCTTTCGAACTGAGCATTTTTCACAGATCTTCTTTGTCATATGAGCAACTTGAATGTCAAGATGCAAGGGAAAAATCAATTTGTCGACGATATCTGGACCCATCTCAAAGCTTTTAAATTAAAACTTAATCTGTTTGTTTGGCAGCTAGCTAAGAACGACTTGTCTCATTTCCCCAGGTTAAATTCAATACACTTAGTAAATGAAGAGAAACTTAAGAATTATGAAGATGGCTTGAAAAAATTGCATTTTGAGTTCAAACTCAGATTTCAAGATTTCAGTGCCATTCAAACAGAATTGGATATTTTTACCATGCCTTTCAACGTAAACTGTGAAGCAGTGAGGTCAGATTTGCAGATTGAATTAATTGAGTTGCAATCTAACAATCATCTCAAGCAGTTGTTTCTAAATATGGCAAAGTTAAAGTTTTTAAATCATTATCGAAAGTAAGTATCCCAAATTTAATATCTCACGTCCAGAAAATCAGTGCTATGTTTGCTTCATCTTAGATATGTGAACAAGTGTTTTCAACTATGAACCTTAGAAAGAATTAATTGAGAAGTAAACTAACAGATGAGTATATAGCATCGTTCCTTAGTATCAGTACATCTCACTTCGAACCTCAATATAAGGAACTTTTAAAAATGAACTCGCAATTTCATTCATCTCATTAACATATTTAAATTGTAATACTTGTATATTGATTTTAAAATTTTAGAAAAATTTATCTTGGCCCGCCAAACTTTTTTTTTGTTATTTGGCCCGCGACCAAAAAAGTTTGCCTTTCACTGAGTTAGATGATAGATCAGAAAATTGACTCCTTTTGTACTTTTATAAAATGATGTTGGTAGTACTTGCATGTCTATATATATATATACACTCTTTTTGATTTCGACTTTAATTTCTAAGATAATTTATGTTAATTCTTTATATATTTTGGTTTATTTTTTAAAAAAATACTAATAAACACTTGCAGTTATACCAGATCTTTTTTTGCTAAAAATTACAAATTGTGTTTGTTGTGGATAATAGGTAGAAAATTACTGTATATGAATAATGTAGATTGACAATTTTATAGTATATTTTTCTGTAGATCATTAATCTTTTTTTCCCATATTGATAATCATAGACTATTATGAGGTTTTTTTTTATGTATGGTAATTTTTTTCAGATGTTGGGTATTTGATTGGAGGCAACAGTTCTATTAACTATGTAGTGTTACAAATTCACTATGCAAAACCATTATCAGGTACATTTTTGAGTAATAATCTTTTGCTTATAGAAAAAGTTGAATTTAATCTTTCTGTATATGTGAAGTAAATATTTTTTTTCTTTTTTCAGAAGGAAGTACAGATAATAGTGGTTTGAAACTACATCTAACAACTCAAAGGTATGGAAAATGTCTAATTTTCTATGTTATTAAAGCTCTTATACTTCTATCTCTAAATCATGATTAGAAATTTTATGTCATATTTTGACTCATACACATATATAAAATAATAGATTTCCGTAAAAATTTAAAAAATTCATTCTATTCTGAGATGAATTCAATGAAAAAATAAGGAAATAAAATTTAAAAAATATCTTAAGGATTATCAATACCCATTATTAAAAATGTAATTATTGTTAAAAAAATATTTTCAAATCATTCCATCGATGTGAAATCTGGATGAATAATGGAAAGTCATTCAAAAATATAAAATGCATATGCACTCAAAATACATATAAAATTTTTATGCAAAGTGCACATATATAATGTGAACATTATTCCTCTCCAAAGTGGATTGGAGAGGAATAATGATCCTATTTGATATTAAAATCTCAAGATGTTGAATGCCAGCCAATTGGCAGCCTATTTTCCTGCCTCACATCGCAGAAGACTAAAAGATGATTATTCAAATGATAGAAAATTTGGATTTTTTTTAGCATAGTCAGAAAATTAAGCTTTTATTATAAGCTTTTTATTCTTTCTAAAGTCTTCAGTTGTCTGTGGAAACCCACTTATAGCTATGTGTTCAGTTAAGTGATTTTTTTTTATTTTGAAATAAGGAAGTAATTTAATGAAGCTTCCATAGTATGCGATGAAAATTCAAATTTCAAAATGTAAACTTTTCAAGATAAACAAAATTTAAGAACAAACTAAATTTATAAATGAAGGTGGTGTGTATTACAGAATCGAATTTTATTTGATTTTGGAATTTTTTTTTTTACATTAAATAGTAAATTTTTCCAGGCAGCGTTTCATTACTGGAATCAGACTTCTCTTGGCTGATTCAGCTCGAATACCTCCTCGATTACCCAGTGAGTAGTAATATATATATTTTTAAAATCTATAAAGAACTGTAATTGTGTTTGTTTTGCAAATAGTTAAGATTTCATTCTATAATAAAAAAATTGTTACTTGTAAACTGAATTATTAATAAAGTAAAGTCATTTCAACTGAAATGTTTCAAAGAAGGTTTAATTTACTGTACGCTAGTTAATTTTTTATTTTTTTTATTTTTATTTTTATTTTTTTTTTTGTTTATTTTATTAATCCATCTGTATTTTAATATTTTATGTGGTCATTATGTGACAACTATGAAATTTTTTTTTGTTCTATAGCAACATTTTTCTTTTTTAAAATAATCATTTATATAATTTTTTTTGTCATTACTTAAAAGTCCTATTGGAATTAGCAAAATTTTGATATCTAGAATGAAACTGCTTAAAAATTTGATCTTGATTTTCATTAACAGGCAAAAACAGATGAAACTGATTCACATAATAGTTATGTCATGTCATAATTTCATTTAAAATTTTTACAAAAGATTATCTAAAAAATTTAAAATTGCAAATGAAATCACATTTTTAATAATTAATTTTTTGTTTTTATCTCTTACTATAAAACAGTTAAGCAAAAGTGAATCATAACAGGTTGTTTTAAAAGTATTTAGTATGATCATGATTTATTGTGAATCTGAAATATGTATAAAAAATAGTTTTTTATTATATTTCAAGAAATTGTGTGAATATAATTGAATTACTTTGATTGGAAATGTGATCTAAATTTTCCAGCATTTTTTTTTTTTCTTTCATATTTTTAATTTAAAAAATATTTTTTGCTTATAGCATGAAATTTATTAAAAATAAATGAAATATTTAAAAATTATTAATACTTAATCATTTTATTATATTTTTCTGTTGCTGTATAGACTTTGACAAAATGAATTAAACAAAAACATTACAATTATTTTTTCATTAATAAATGAAAGTTAAATAAATCTTAATATTCATCTTAGTTATATAAAAAAAACATAATCTGTGTTTTCATTGAATTATTTTATTTTCTCTGTTTTTAATTCTTTGCAGAATATGATGTAGATGTGAATTGCAAATTTGAAGAAAACTACAAAATTAATCCATTTGCTTTTCGTGTTCACACTCACAAGTTAGGAGTGGTTGTATCTGCTTATGTATTACATCCTGCAAACAATAGTTGGGTTTTAATAGCTAAAGGAAATCCTCAATGGCCCCAAGTAAGATTTTTTATTTTAATCCTAACAATATAATTAATGGAGCTCTTTAGTTTTTTATTGTGCACAAGACCCATAGTCTTTAGTACTTACTATATGCCTCTGCTGTTGCTGATAATGATTTTGGTTAACTAATATTGGTCACTAATGTCTCAATGATATTTTTAGATAACAAAAATTCAATTATACATAATAATATATAATTGCAATAAAAAGAATATTTGATAATAAAACAAAATTGAATTGTATTAAAAATATTACTGTATTATTTTAGCTTTAAAAAAAATTGAAATATTATTTTATTGTACAGTCGGCCAAAATAAGAAGTGGGGGCACCCTCAATAATTTTTATAACTATTATTCAGTCTTCATATAAGTGGTATTGTTAGAAATATCTTGAAGTGAACTAATTTATGGTGCAATGCAGTTGATTAATAAAATTAATTAATGTAGTTAATTAATCGTTAATTCAAAAAATTTCCATTACAAAAACAGAGAATTTTACCACAATCAATTCAGCATTACAAAATTAATATTTGATTTTTTTCTAGTTATTTGATTAAATTTTTAATTTTATTGATGCTAAAGTATTAATATAAATCTACAAAATATCATCTGCATTTTGAAGGATAAAAATTCTTTTTATTTCTAATTCAAAAGAAATTCATTCCAAAATTTAATGCTTCAAATACATATTACGTTAATACTCTTAAGATTTTTTAACTAGCAACTTACTTTCATTTAGGAAATTATATAACAATGCAGTTTAAGACTTTGCAATAAAAGAATAATTGAAACATTAAAAAGTAAAATAAATCAGCAAGTAAATTAATAAGATACATTTATAAACCATGAAAGGTAGTGGTTATTATTTTTTTATTATTAATTACTGCAACATAACATCTCTAGAAGTTCTAAATAAAATATTACGATTAGTGAAATTCATATTTCTAATTTATGTCGATGTTTTACAAAATTTTAAAATTAAATTTAAAAACTTTTTATAAATCATTAAAGAATATTATTTATCTAGTCAATCATAATTTTTAATTAAAAATTATATTAAAATAATTAAAATGTTAAATAATTCATCTTTTATACGATACCTTTCTAAAAAGTTAAAAAGTCGTTTGGTCGAAATTCTCATAACTTATTATTTTAAACAGGTTTTTATTCAACCTCAGTCATTCAAAAAAATCTGATCGCTTTCATCAATTAGCAATAAATAACCAGTACAGAAATAAAGCTCTACCTTTTTTTCTCCCATTAATTTCTATTGGTCAAAGTACATAAATTTAAATAACCAATATTTTGTAGAGCTGCTTTGAGTTAAAGCTCATTAGTTAATTTGGTAAAATTAAAAGACAAGTAGCAATAATTATTGTTAATTATTTGATACGATATCCCTTATGTGAACATCAAATGATAATTACAAAAGTTATTAAAGGTGTCCTTACCTTTTTTTCAACTGTACCTTACTGATAAAGTGATGCAGAAATACAAAATTTAACGAGTTCTGTACATAATTATTTATTAAATTTTTTATTGTTATATTGCATGAGAAATTATAAAGTAAAAGTAATTTCTTGTTCTCCAAAAGAAAATAAGTTTTTTTGGGGGAAAAAAATAAGAAAATTTTGCAAAATTTAGTTGTAATATGAAATGAATCAATTTCCAAAATAACCACTCTTCTGCAAAGAATGATGATGGTCTAAACAGTAATTATCTTGATGATATTCTTTATTTTTTAAATTCAATTATGTATTTCTCAGTGTTCAATCAAATAAAAACAAATTTGCTATTTTAAAAAAAAAATGTATTTTTAAAAACTTTTATATTACAGGCTTTCTATCCTGTGCAGTTTAGCACTCCCATAGCTAAAGGAGATATTTTAGTAAGTATGTTCAACTGTTTGAATAAAATATAGCTGTTTATGTGTAGATATAATTAAGAGATAGTTAGAAGCATTGCCTGCATGAATTTTTTTTAATGCGTTGCTAATCCGGGGTTTCCTTTTTGAAAATAATCTTTAATATGGTCAACAATAAAATTAAACATTCATTTTAAGATGGTAAACTTGCAATATACAGTATGAACCAAAAAATCAATATGCTCTAAATTCGGTAATAATTTTTTAATTAATGAAAGCATGTACTTGTAATTACAGATAAAACATTATTCATGTCATGTCCTACAGATAGTGCTGCATGCCCAACTTGCTGTGATATTAATTCTGTTAGCATGTAATATTAAATAGATGATATTTTTACATCATGTCACTGACATTAGAAGAAAAGTAATTCATCATCAAACAGTATATTAATAATTTGTCTTATGTTCCAGTACATGTAGAGATTGGAAAACAATTTAGAAAAATTAATGCTGTAGTGGTAGGCCTTAAGTGGAGGAATAGAAAATCTTCAGGAACATTTGCTTGAATCTCTTTTGAAGCCATTGAAAAAATTATGATGCAAAGCAAGAGTTTCATGCAGAATATCAGAGGTTATATATGTTATAAAAGCATATATAATCTCACACTTTAAGCATTTATTTAGTGTGATTGATGTATAGAATATAAATTGAACTATTGTCATGTGCAATTATAAGTTTGTGCTTTCATTTATTTGAAAGTTATTAGTAAATTCATGTTATATTGACTTTGGGATCATATGTCATAAGGTATGTGACTTGCAGTTGTAAAGTTCTATATCTTTTAATTACATTATTCACTTTTTTTGTCCATTCCATCATATATCACATTCTATGGTGAAAAGGCCTTTTATATCATTATAGATAATACATTAGGAAAAAAGGAATTTTTATTTAATCTGGATTGTATTAATAAATAAATATTAGCAATAATAGCTGTGATATATATATAATCAGACTTTTCAAGAATTAGTTTAAAATCTCTCTCTCTCTCTCTCTCTCTATATATATATATATATATATATATATATATATCATTGTGAATCGCATAGATATTGTACTATATTACATGTACATAACATTTATTATCTGTATTCGAGAGAGTATATATTTGTTGTTACTTATTTTTAATATTGTTCTATAATTTTTTAGAAAATTGGATCAGAAGCAAAGTTATAAAATTTAATAAATGTTATATTAAACAGCATGTAATTTATTTTACATTTCAGTAAGAAGCATTTTATTTAATCCAACTTTTTGTATAATTTAAGGCCTTTTAATAGGAAATTCTAAATTACTAATCATTAATGATTCATTTTTTATTTACGATATTATTCGTTTTAATTATTTGAATATATTAAAAATTGTTCCACCATTTACCATTTATAGTAATTTAATTATTTTGGATATCTCAAAACTTTAGTAGACATACATCAAACATTTTAAAAATCTCTTCTTTTTTAGGCTGCTCGCTGCGTTTACAATTCTTCTCAAACAGAACGTGCTGTCAAAATTGGGTAAGTAATTATGAAAAGTTGTGCTCTTTTTTTATATATGCTGTTAACATTTATTAAACTGTGATTCTTGTTCTTTATCAAAACAAGTTTTAATTTAATGGAGTTGGCTGCTGGTACATCAATCAGTCAAAGCATTAAAATCATTTGTACATTAAGCAGATGAAGTTATTTGCAAAGGCAATCAAATGGTAAAACTAGGTCTTAATTGCTATCCTGCTGGGGGATATTTTTATATAACTTATATTCTCCTATAAATTTTTAAAAGTTTATATATAAAAAAAAATATTAGTTTTAAATATTATAGTTCATGTTGTTGCCACTCGTGTGTGTCATTTTCAATTATTATTCTTTTTAATATGTATGTAAACCAACAAAATAAGGAACTTTTATTTATGCTATATTTTTTTAGAGCTATCTCACATTGTAGCACTATCGTATCCCATCAGCTATTGTGTCAGCTCTGGCTGCGCCATCTGCCTTTGATGAAACAATTTATAAAAATAATCTACATGTGAAAAGTTAAAGATTTATTGAAATTCAGTGAAGAACATATAATAATAGCTGGAAGGCTAGATAAAATGCATTTGAAAAACTAAATTTAGCAAACTTTTTTTTTTTAAATTGCCAACTGTTTATGATGTCCAATTATCAAAAATGGTCCCAAAAAGAAAACTATCTATTACATTGGCTTACCAAGGGCCATTCATGTCAGAAATAAGTTATAAAGGTGATGGAGGAAATGTGTTAAAACATACTGTTCATCATATGATGTTGTCTATGGGATTGCAGATTTGCCCTATATTGTTTTTCTGTGCTTAATGGAATTCTATGTGCTAATGGATGACTATTAAATTATAGTGAAATATATGACGGTCACTTGAGCAGGCAAATCCCATTTTAGTTTTTTTTTTTTTTTTTTCATTTGCTATAAAATTGGAAGTATAAGAAACTTAAAACAACACTTATTACAAATGAGAAATAATACAAACGAAAATTGAATTCCCCCATTGCTGATGAGACCTTCTATAAAAATTGAAATATTGTTACAGTCTTATAATGCACATCTTCAATTAGATTGAATATCCAAGAAAAAGATAGAATTTTGTATCCGAAAGCACCTTGCAGCTTTTTCTTTCGTCTTCATATTTTGAACATTGAAACATGTTTTTTTTTTAATTTAAAACTTTTTTCTTTGTTAGCAGTTAAAGAGTAGTAAATTAATATTCATGATTTGACCTTCTTTAATTCAAATTATAATTTAAATATTTTATTTAGAATCATATTTTATATTTCAAATTGTATAGTATATTTTTAAAATTTAATATATATATTTACATTATAAATATACATATATGAACTGAACTTGCCCATATTCACTTTTAATAAATGTTTATATATCAGCTGAGGCATAATCAAAAATGTCTAAATATATGCAAAATATAAAATTTATGTTAAAAGTTTAAAAATAATATTGTATGCCTCAATTATATATAAATTGAAATATCAAAGGATGCAACATAGGCTATCTCAATATATAATCAAATAATTCCGGAAATTAAATAAAAATGTTTAATACTTTTTTAAGAATTATGTATTATTATAAATGTGAATTGTATGTATTTTAAATTTAATATCTAACAACATTTTCGATTGAATGTAATTTTTCAAATATTGTAAATCATTACAAATTTGCTTCATAGATTGAAACTTACTTGTCACATAATATATTGTCAAATGTGCTTCAAATTCTAAATGATTTCTCACATAATCGTTCTTTAATAATAAAATAAAAAATCATTACAAATTCAATTCATGTATTATTATTTTATGTGACAAAAAATTCCATTGTCAAATATGCTTCATATTTATAATTATTTGTCACATAATAATTCTTTAATCATTCTTATTTCATTTATAACTAATTGGAAATTTCTGTAATGTTTCATCCTGTTATCATTTTGTTTCAAAATCTCATTGTAATTTATATTCTTATGAATTTAATATTTTTAGATTGTAAAATCCTTCAGTTTATATGATAGATTATTCAACCATTATTTAAGTTTAATTTGTTCTTCTTAAAAATTCTAGTTCCTCCTCTAATGACGAGATGTGCAACCTCTATCTTATGTACTTCACAGAGTATCGTAATGCTTTCGCTGGTCAATCTCCACCTTGTGTGGGAACACAGTTCCATAATTTGATAGATACTTTGCCCCGAGATAGTGAAGTACCTTTACCTCGTGATGAAGAAAAAGAGCAAAGAGCTTATGGCAATGCTGAAGCCCATTATGATCCTACTCATTTAGAATTTAATATCAAGAGTGATGATGACCAGTCAGCATTCATCCCTGATTCAAGTTATTCTAATGCTCCATTTGGATTGGGGCCAGGAGGAAATGGAGTATTGAATAATGAATATAGTAAGCTGTTTTGAAATTTAAACATTTATGAGCATCCAAAAACATTCACAACATAATTTATTTGCCTGTAATGTATTTGGTCAACATAATATATTATTTAAAACCATATTGATTTAATTACATAATAAAAATAATTTCCTCTTTATTTCATTCTTAATTTGTTCTTATTTAGTCTTATGTTTTTATAAATCAGCTTTAATCATTTTTCTTCCAACATTTATGACTTGAAATTCTTAGATTCATGCATGCCAAAAATGGGAGTGATAAATTTATAAAGCTGGGAAGTGTTTATGTTGTATTTGTGGAAACAGGTAGAAAAGTCTGAACCTTGCGGTAGCACCACTGATTGTGTGTGTTCAAAAATGTGATGTGTAACATTATACATATTGGCCATTCAATGTAGCAATTTAGTTAAGAACAGTTTTGGGTTTAATTTATAATATCAATACTTAATTTAATATTGAATTCAAAATTAATTTCTACAGTGAAACAAACATAAATTATATTTACATACACTCATAAGATATATATTCTATTTATCAAAATACATATATATAAATATTCATATTTCGATGATAGTGTATCAGGAAGTACCTTCTTGGCCTTCAAAAGATCTGAAATTTGGTCAAGTGGCTGCTGTAACTGTTGATGCCAATGGGAATGTGGTCATCTTTCATCGTGGTGATCATGTCTGGAATGAGTTGTAAGAAAATGTTTCTTAAATCCTGGAATAAAAACCCTTGTCTTAATAAGTATAAAAGTGCTTGTTATGTAATTTCTTTTGTTCTGAATTCATTTAAATGTAACCATTATAAAGTGCATCAGCAAATTCAAGTGTTAAAATAAAAGGTGAGAATTTGTTCTAAAATTCTTACAGAACATTTGATGACAACAACAATTATCTTCTTGCCAAGCATGGTCCTATCAAGACATCAACTATTCTTGTCATTGACTCATCATCTGGCTTGGTTTTACAAAAATGGGGAAGTGATCTGTAAGTTTTTTATTCTTAATTGAAAGTATTTTAATAATTTATTGCTATAAAATTAAAATATCTTTAGGTAAAAAATAAATTCAAATATTACATTCTGTTATAAACATATTACCATTATTCGCTTTAAAATTTTATTTCTTAGGCTAAATTAATTGGTTTATTTTATTTACCATATAAAATTTGCATCAATATAAACTGGTTTTTAATCCCATGTGATTACTTGAATAAGTTACAAAAGTTTTGAAACTTTTTTTTTCAGGTTCTACATGCCTCATGGTCTATTTATAAATACTGATGGTAGCTTTTGGGTGACAGATGTTGCTCTCCATCAGGTAGCAATTTATCTTAATTTGTTTTAAAGTAAACAATTCAAAAGAGCAATATAAAAATTATGCAAGCAAATAAATCCTACAGATTTATTAATTAAATCAATTGAAATCAATTATTACTATCCTGTATAATTGTTTATTCTTTTACTTTTATTTAATCATTATATGATTTTTTAGAATTACTTAATGTTTTCATGATTGGCTTATAATTTTCACAAATACGCTAACCTGTTCAATTCTAATTCTGTAGAATTTTCTAGGCTTGCTGTGAAACCATGAAGAGAAATACAGTTTGGATTTCCACAATGTGTAGTGGGTGGGAAAATGAAGCTATTAATCCTCTATATTTAGTTATCAGTTTCTATAATTTTATTAGAATGTGAATTTTGTTTTTATAAGGATATTTTTTCAGAAATAATTAATAACAATCTCTCTCGTATAGAACAATACATTCAATAGATTAGGATTATAATTATTTTCTATGCTTTTTTTTTGTGAGTGTGTATGTTACTTATTATGGGAAAGGGAGTAGTACTGTGTTCATTGAATGTACTTTGTTTTTTTTAGAAAAGAGAGATCAAATTATTTATACCAATTGTATGATTGCTTTCATTAAAATTAATTGAAAACTTTGCAACTTAATCTCATTGTAAATTTCTATATAGGTTTTCCGATTTGCTGCAACAGATTTAAAGAAACCAACCTTAACTCTTGGTGTGAAGTTCATGCCTGGAAATGATAAAACACATTTCTGTAAGCCAGCAAGTGTTGCTGTAAGCAAAACTGGTGATATTTTTGTTGCTGATGGGTAAGGAAATATAAACATCTTAATTTTCTGTGAATGTTCTTTTATCCTAAATTTAAATTTAGAAGAGGACACAATCTTTTTTTAAAATGAAAGGTGGAAAACATTTTAGATTTAAAAATGTGTTACACTTTCATCCCTAAAATTTGAAGCCCTAGATCTTGGAATTTTAAAGTGTTTTCTTTATAAATATCTTATTTTTGAAGACTATTTCATTTAATAGATTTATGGAGAGAAATTAAAATAGTTTTATTTAGTTATCTTTGTTAATAAAGAATTTATTTTATCAATAATGTGGCATTTGTTTAATTTATTAATTTGTTTTCATTATGTAATTTTATTCAGCGTTTCATTATGAAAGTTATGTTTGTTCCTATATAAGAGCTCAAATACAATGATAATTACTTATAATTTTCTTTAGTGTTTGTAATCATAATAGCAGCATTCACTAATAACTTAATCATATTAGCTTACTTTGTCCATCTATTTGTTAATCAAATTACTATCCACCTCTTTTTATGTAATTAGCAATTCCATTATTTCTAAAATGTATTAATCAGAGAAAAGTTGCTTGCTGAAAAATAATTATTGAGGAAAATTTCTGAAATAATGTCTTTGCAGTGTTTAAATAGAAATGGGTAGCAAAATATTGTCCATTAATAAAGTTGTACTAGTCTACATTAAAATATATATTAAAAAAAAAAATAATAATAAAAAAATAATTCTCTTAGTAAGGTTCGTTCAAAAAATTCAAATTGTAAATTATTATTGATATTTTAATATTGCTGCTCATAAAAAAATAGCATCATTTAATTTCTCATTCTGCAGACTTTTTAAAATTCTGAATTTCATAACTCTTTAGTCTGCCTTATAATTACAAGCCAAAGTTTGAATTATTTCAGACTGAATCAGAGATTGATTTCCAATACTGTTCTCAACTTTTATTGAATAAAAAATCATGTATAAAAGTCTAGACTTCTTAATATTAAAAAGCATCTTTTTCCCATATAGATACTGTAATTCTAGAATTGTGAAATTTTCTTCAAAAGGCACATACCTTAGTCATTGGGGAAAACCAGATAATAAGTTTGAAAGTAAGTTGCATGTTCTCACACCCTTTTTTAAAATTTAGTTCTTAATTTTTATACTATATAACTTGTATTTAGAAATAGAAGTATTTGTGATTAAATTCAATGCAATTATCTTTTTATTATTAGTGTATGTTAATCTAAAGTTTTCTTTATAAAAGTGTTTGTTTTAGTAAGGAAAATATTAAGTTATTATATCCTATAGTTATATGTGTAGAAGAAGGTTTCAAACAAAATTTGTAAATTTAAAGTAAATTCTACAAACATAAGCAATGCTTGTAAAATTAAAAACATGTTATTTAAATTAATTTAAATTTTTTTTTCAATAATACTTGGATAAAATTGCTGTTTTCTTCTTTTTTTACTGTATAAAAAAATATACTGAAATTCAATCATTTGGTTAACAATTATTCAATATATAACTGCAAGGCAACAGTTATTTGCTTTACTTTGTAATTGAAGTGAATATTGAAGTTTTATCTCTTAATTTTAGATAAAAGCATATTTAGGTAGCTTTTTTTTTTTACCTTTGGGGTGAAAAAAAACCACATTCCTTAAATTATGCACAATGGTGTATAATCTGTACTGAGAAATTCTAATCCAATATTTGATAGTAAATTTTTTTGCTCAGTTTTCCTTATAGCTAATGCTATAACATTACATAAATATTATGAACAAATTCGTATTAGTTATTTTGTATTTAAATAAAAATTACAAGAAAAAAATTTGGCTGATGTCCAACAAAATGGAATTTATAAAATATCTTTGTCCATGTTCAGGAATGATATTTTATTTATTTATGTGTATATATTTATTTTTCAGTATGTTTCAAATGGTGTATTTTATATAAATTTTAAAGGATTTTTTACTCTTCAGCCACAGGAAAAAAGATATTGTGCTTCACTTATTCTGTACAGTTTTGCAAAGTATGCTGCTATATTGCATATAATTAAAATTATTAGAATTTTTTTCTCTGTTTCCTCTATTATGTCCTAATTATTGTAGATGCATGAGGTATGCTAAATGCTAATCATCAATTTTTTTATCTTTTTATATTCCATTAATACAATCTTATAACTATAAATAGTCAATAAAAATAACTGAATAAATAATTTTATAAAAAAAAATTAAAAATTGCTGTAGTTGGAGAGCTAAGGCTCAAAATAATTTTTTATTGAACATAGATACTTGATATTTTTGTAAAAATTTTAAATAATAAATTACAGCAAGATTGCACAATATGTTAATTATTTTTTTTCTAAAAAAATTACTTTATTTTTATTTAATTTTGTTATTAGAAAAACTTAATATATTATGAATATATTAATATTATATATATATTGAGTATATAATATATTATTTACTGGTGCATAGAAGATCTACCTCTCTCCGTGGTGCACCTGGTAACACTTTTTAGTGGCTAAAAGATCTGCAACTTGACATTGTTAGATTAATGAACTCTGTTTCAGCATGTTTTGTTGTATTATTTTGTTGTTGTTGTATGTTTTTTTTTTTTTTTTTTTCGTTGTTCCTTATTTGCTGTAACTGTTTATAATCTGCCATTGAAAATAAAATATATATATATATATATATTATTTACTAAAGTTGGTCATCAATGGGTGGCATCTGCTAATTCTTAAAAAATCAAAAGGATAATTGATACATTATGCGGAGAAGATATCTACGTGATAAATGAATCTTACAGTTTTTCTGAAGATATACTTTTCTAGTTTTAGGAATCCTCAAATATTCCCTGTCAAATGTTCTAGGAAACCCTCCAGTTGGCAGTTTTAGAATTCCTCATAAAGTGGTCCTGCTGGAAGATCGAGACTTGGCTTGTGTGGCCGACAGAGAAAATGGAAGGATTCAGTGCTTTGCAATGGATTCTGGTAGATTCCGTTTTCAGATTCAGAGAGAAGAATTTGGGGGAACTTTATATTCCATTGCTTATTCACAAGAGAAGGGTAAGATTTCTGCTTGTTATAGTAAGGGTAAGATTTATTTCATGAGGGCTTTATAAATTCATTAATGAGTTGCATGCTTTTCTAATTAATGGAATTAATAACCACCCTTTCTAACAAGAAGTCTAAAAATTTTGTTTAGTTATTTTTTTTCTATATTTGAGTAAAATGCATATTATAAGGAATGGCTTTTGAAATTTAATTATTTGTATTGTATTGATAAATCTCGTCCATATTAAAAGAATAATTTAAACACTAGAGAAAGTTTAAAAGTTTCTGAACTAACAAGCCTCACAGTCATGACTTAGTTTTTTTTTATTTTATTTATTGTGCTATGTAATGTGAGGGGATATTGCCTACAATTTGATTCTTTTTAATTATGTGTTATCAGTTTGTGAAATTACAAAGACAATAATGTTGTCTATTGCACAAATTCTATTTTTCAATAATCATATATTTTCAATTGTTTCTAGCTGAAATATAACTAAAAAAACTCAAACAATATGAGTATCATATACAGAACATGCTAACTAATAGTAAAAAATACTGCATTGTAGTTCCATAATTTTTTTTAATTTTTTGGACAATTTATAGAACAACTCATCTTGATAAATTCCAAAATGATATTTGAAATATGCTCTTAAATAATAATTAAATAAAATAATTCATTTGAAAATGTTTCATTTGAATAATCTGACCATTTTTGTATTATTTATTTTTTTTCAGGTCTACTTCTTGCAGTTTGTGGGCCATCTCTTTTTAATAAAGATCATATGGTTCGAGCATTTGTATTTAATATAACTGATCAGAGATTGTTGAATGTTTTTGCTCCACATTCTGGGGTAAGTGCTCAACATTCTCCAAATATTTATTGAAACATTTAACTTTATAAAAATTTGTTTGGATATATTTAAATACAAAGTCCTAAATATATTATTTTTTACCCATAAAATAGATAGGTATTGTTTTGGTGAAAGTGGGTCAGCGTTGTCCTGGACCACTTTCAATAGTTCTTATTTATTATTATTATTTTTTTTAATTTCTTTCACGAGCTAATGATTATATAGTTAAATATTTAAATTCTCTTTTCTCCTGTTTCGTTTTTGAGTAATTATTAAGTAATTTTATGGATAGCTTGTATATCAGCCCAACCGATTATATATGTGTGCTTTACGTTTTTGATAATATAATCCAAAATTGCAATTAGACTTATATTTTACATAAAGTGATAAAGTGTACTACATATGTCTAAACTGAAAGTTTGGTTGTATGTGGCAATAATGTTTAAATTCCATTCAGTCACCTTAGCTATGTAGAATCTTTTTTCCAGTTTATTGCAAAGCATTTTTATTTTTTTACATTACAAAAACAAGTCATTAGAAAAATTTTTAAAAAATTAAATGAAAAAATGTTTTAGCTAGAAAAATTAAAGAAAATTGTTTTAGCATTATTTAAATGTTTTAGCAAGGTCTTAAATTTTTCTTTAAATAAATATTTTTAAAGAAACGTTTATGGCACTTTGTAAAATTTTATCTTTTAAAACAAAAATAAATAAAATTAAACAAGTATTCATTTTTGAAATTCTAATTTTTATAAATGATTGATTTTTTTAAATTCAGTATTTACTCTATAAGTGAATGTTGTACTTAATGAATATTATTTTTATTGCAGTCGTTTACAAGACCTCATGATATTGCAATTACTCCTAATGGAAATGAAGCATATGTGTGTGAAATAGGACCTAATGTTATTTGGAGGTTTTTGAGAAGTAAATAATTTTTGTAGTATTAAAATTTTTTCTGTTTTTTTAATAAATAAGTACTTATGCAAATAGTTACAAATATAATTAATTCTTTAATGTCAAGACTGCAAACAAACTTTTTTTATCACATGAAATTTTTTAAAACATGAATTGAAATATAATAAATATGATGCTTAATTGCATATTTACACCAAGCGCATATATATATATATATATGTATAAATTATTGATTTTTGTGGATTTACAAATATATATATATATATATATATATATATTGTTTAGAGATTTTGGAAGTTAGCTTTTTCTTTATTTTTTTAAAAATAAATTTAATTTTGGAAACAAAATTTTATTTACATTAAGTTGTTAATTTTTGTAATTAACCCCATAAGTTTCTTGTTTTTTTAATATCTTTTTATATATTGGGTTAAAAAATAAGCACATTTTTTATCAGAAATTTTGTTAAATCAGCAGTCAAAATTGTTATAAGTATTGAATTTAATAATTTGTGATATTTTTTAATTATAGTAAAACTTTTGCCTGTTTAAGCGAAAACTAATAAAACATGATATTAAAACTGATTGTATGCATGTTTTGAATTCCAATATTTACTGGACCTACTAAAGCCAACTATTTGCAAACAAGTTAAATAGCCAGTCAAATAATTGGATTGGCATAGGAAAAATAAGATGTCCAACTTGTGTATAAGCAAATCAGAAAAATAACTTTTTCAGCATGGTTTTCTTTTTTGCTGTGTTTATTTATCGCTAAGTGATTAAAATGAAAGGACTTTTTCATGGTTGTAATTTAATAAAAGTTTAAAATAAAATTTTATTAGAAATTTACCAAGTGATTTTTTTTTTAACTTTTTAAAAAGGAATTCAATTATAAATATGTTAGCATTTTATTCTTTTAATAAGCTATTTGCCAATTTAAATCAGATTTAAAGTGAAAGAATCTGATGATTAAGAAGCATTATGTCGAATTATCATATAATTTTTAATTGGTAACATTTTTAAAAATTTTGGGTTTGAAATTAAATAGGTAACTCACTTTCTATTAAGTCATTATTTTAATAATGAAGCAACATTTTTTTAATTATTTTTCTCATGATAAATCATACGAATATTTATTTTATAAATAAACTCTTCCAATAACAATGTATTTATTTAATTTTTTTTTATTCGTTTTAAATATTCTTACTAAAGGTCATAATTTTCTTTTAATATTTTAATATATTGGCTTGTTTTTATATTAATTTATTTATTTCTATATTCTAGTTTCCCTCTGCCTATTCATTTATTAAATGTTTAATTAATATTCATGTCATACAATTTTTTTAAGGATTTTAATTATTTTTATATGATAACATTAAAATTGAAAAATAATTTTGTTTTGTTTTTAGATTGTGTGTTGGTATGAGATATTATAACATCTATTTTAACTAGAGATTTGTTTAGGGTTTGTTTTGAAACATTTCTAAATTTGAATTTTGTAATTTTGAAATGTTTTCTCAATAGAATCGGCTTAAAACTTATTTTCATTATTATTTTACTAAATTTAATATTAAATAAATACAGTTTAATATATTTAAAATAAAAAAAAGCATGAAACATACATCTTTATTGTAATATAAAATTTTATTTTATTTTACAACATAATTATGCATTGAAAGCTATCTTTAGTTAACAGCATATATGAAAACTTTCATTATTCCCTCCATGGGTAAAACTATAAGCCAAAAATATTCTACATTTGATTTTAGAAAAATGAGTTAATAAATGACCCCTGAAAGCTCTAGAAGTATTTATTTCAAATTGTGTTTGCATCAGAGATCAAAATTGATTAATTAAGTTGGTATTTTAATTGTAATGTGATCAATGAATGAATGAATTTAATTGTAATGCGAGTCATGAACAACTTTAAGTTCTAATTTATGTATTATATCAATATTTACTATAGGGCTTTTCAATAAAAATCGAAGTTATAAAATAATCTTTAACTTCTTTTGTTATGAATATAATTTTTTCGAAAATTATATATTTTCCTTGTGAATGATATCCACTTATATAAATTAAGTTATAGCACTCTTTTCTTATCAATAATAATTCTAAATTATAATAAAATCGAAAAATTTTTATCGAATAACAGACAATATTTTGACTATGTGAACAGTAATTAAATAGGAAAGCACCTTATCTTTTTTAAAGCTAAAAGCCTAATCTTTTTTATCTAAAATAAAATTATTTTAACATTTTATCAAAATGTCACCAATTTGAAATGAAATCAATGACATCCATTTTAGAAATTTTACATAACTGCAGGCAGTAAACGGTATAATGCATATCAAAATTAAAAGGGATAGAATTATGAAAGAATAATGAGAAATTTATTATTAAATAATAGACAAATAATTTTCTGTCATTATTTAGAAATAGTTTGAAAAATTGAATTTTATTAATTGTAATATTATATTGAGATTTTCTGGGGATATTATGCTACATTATTTCATGAAAATATCTTTTATTAAATACTAACAAGTGCATCTCATAATTTATAAATAGTTTATTTTACTTGTTGATTTATTTTACTTTTTGGTGTTTGTTCGTTTATTGCAAAAATCTTGAATCTGAATTGTTATATAATTTACAAAATGAAAGCAAGTTGCTTGTTAGGAAACAAGATAATTTATAGCATTAAAATAATACATATTTGAATTATTAAATTTTGAAATACATTTTTTTTAAAATAGAAAAAAAAAATTTTATCTCTCATGATATTTTGAAAATGCATATTGTAATATTTAATAACATAAATAAAAATGAAAATCTCAATATAAATCATATTATATTACAAAAAAAGTTTTATTTGGTTATTTTTACCAAATTATTTGGCTGTTACAAAAATTATTTAATTTTTTGGTTGTTACAAAAATGTTTCGCATTCGATTGAAATCAAATGCATATACTAATAATTTAAATCGTGCAATGTAAAATAATTAAAAATCATTTATTTGTATTTCATGGACTAACTTAAAATATATCATTAAGTGATTTTTTTTTCTGTTCTAAAGCTCTGCTTAGTTGAAACCCAGTAGATAATTCTAAAAATGGTTCTTGGTTAATTTATTACTTAATACATTCTTCTGGCGATAATTGAATGTTAATGTTTGATGCTTATGTAAATTATCATATCGTTCATTGAATTTTCTTATCCCTAAAAATTATGATAATACATGCCATAAATTAATAGAATTCTGATTCTTAGTACATGCTATAGCACATAGTCAGAATTTATAAATTTGCATATGAAATTTAAACAATTAGTGTGTGCATATACACACATTGTGTGTGACAAAAACTATATAAAAACATTCACACACAGAATAATCTACAAGAGAACGGATGAAGAACTTTCTAGAAATAAGAAAATTCAATAGCGATTGTGCCAACATGTATATGCATCTCTCATTGATAATCAGGTTACTTGCTGAGAGCTTTATAATTTTCCCTCATAATTCAAAGCAAATGAATTGAATTATTTCCTTGTTGATTTTCCATTTTCCGAATTTTTGCAAGTTACATCAGCATTATCTCGTTTTGTATTACAGATTCTATAGTAGTTATTTTTTTAAATTTGAAAACACATCCCTAAGTGACATTTACTTGAATATCTTCTAAATTTTTCATATTAATTTCAAAAGAAATTTATATCTTGAGGGTTGACGACACCAGAAAGTATAGTATATTTTTAGTATGTTAAATAATTTTTTCTTTAATTTCTTTCATAGCCATATTTAATATTTTTTTTAAATATTCTCAAAAATTTGACTAAAATTATATTTTTAATTTTGGAAAAAAAAGTTTCAATTGGTGAAAAATTAAAAAAAAAAATATTAATTAGAATACAAATTATTGTTCACTAAGCAAAAATTTTATTTAAGTTAGGAAAATCAATTTTTGAACCTTATCACATTCTGTAATGGAAAATTTTCGAGTTAGCGGTTAATTAATTTTGTAAACCAACTGAATTACACCAGATGTAATGATAATTACAAAATTAATTAAAGGTGTCCCTTTTTTTTCTCGGCTGTATATGGAACAGCTGCTATGGGGATGTTTGGAAAAAAAATTATGCAAATTTGCAAATAAATAAATAATAAATCATTAAAGTGATATTATTTAAAATTTTTTAAATGCTGTGTATTGCAAAATTAAATAATATTTAAACCATGTTGCAAAATTAAATAATATTTAAACCATGTTGCAAAATTAAATAATAATTTAAAACCATGTTGTCTAATTTATTTATTGATGAGTTAGAGATAAAAGATATCTCTAAAAATTCTCACTTTTCTTATAGTATACCACAAATCAACCAAGAAAATATTGGATCTTCCTGGAACAAACACCCATAATGTATCTCCCTCCAGAATAACCATCGAAGGTCATGTTGTTCCATTTTCAGAAGGAGACAAGGCAGTCACTGATAAAGAGTCAGACTCTTCTGGATTCCAGACTTCAATTATTATAATGTGTCTATTAGCTATTCCCATTCTCTGTTTCATTATCATATCTGTTATTTTAAGACTGAAAAGAAGAGGTTAGTTACTTTTTTTTTATTATTTATATATGCTCAATGTGTGTATCAACATTTCCATCATATGTGTTAAAAATCCCTTTTTTTTTTATCATATATTTACCTTTAAATAATAATCTAGTTATACAATAGATTACTCATTTTTTTAATACTATATTACCAAAATTTTCTTCGTCAGATTTTTGGTTTTAAATGTTTGCATTGTAAAGTTATGTTCATATGTACTGTTAGTAATTATGTCAATCACATCATCAGTCTTTATAATATGAAGCTTACTTTATAATGTTAATTCAGTTATTTTCCTTTCTTCAAATCATGTAAATTCATTTTTCATATCACGAATATCAATATTATCTTCACATAATAGTTAAAAGGAGAAAAAAAGGTTTCTTGTAATTTTGGTCTAATTTTATATAACATAGTGGTTTTGAAACAGAAACAATGGAGTTGAATAGAGATTAAAAGCCTGAAATATTACTTGAATTGCAAGAGTGTTTGAGATTTAAAAAAATGAGAGGGATTATAATAATTATTTTAGTAATGTAAGATTATTAAATTACTTTAAAAGCAATAATAATAGGCAATATTAAAAGTATTCACCTTCCATGTCATTGGCAATATGTTATATTCAAAAACTAGTATCATAGGATTGAAAAACATTGATATATAGGAATTTCAAACTCAAATGGACATCAACCCTATGTTTATATGTTGGTGTTTGTCTTGTTTCCTCCCTAATTTTTTGCTGATAAAATGGTACTATTACTTTTTCATCTCCAACAGATGTTGAATGACAATTTTTCATTTATTAATTTCAACTATAAATCATAGCAAGCTTCTCTTCGAGTGTTTGTTAAACAGCACAAACTTTAAGTGTATAACCTTTTAAATGGTGAATTCTAAAAGGTTACTGGTTTTTTTTAAATAATGATGTGAAATTTATATTTTCAATAATGCTGTAAGGCCCTGGTTTGTCTAAAAGGAATTACCCCGCACAGGGTAAAACAAACTAGAATATGCTGGAGATTAAGCAATAGAAGATTTGAGAAGCTCGCCAAGACTGTGGAAATTTAAGAATATTGAGAAGCCAGGCATATGTGCTGTAGTATCTTGTTAATGTTTTGAAAATCAAATTACCTGTAAATATTTTATTGTTGGTTTTTCAATTTGATTTGTTAATATTTATTGCATATGTACATAGGTCATCAATAATGAGTTGCGTTGTTAGAAATTCCTTGCTTTTGTGTTGCAGGTAAATTCCAGCAGTCCTACTTTGGCAACTTGAAAGGATGGTGGGGTGGCTACAAAACCCCTCATCCTCAGGATAAGTTCAATTTGGGAAGTCTTCTGAACCCCCACAAGGGATTTGACCGTGTCTCATTGGAAGAAAGTGATGCCGAGGGAGATGATGGCAGTGAATCAGACATTGAAGAATTCAGTGCTATTGCCAGAAAAACTTAAATTAATACCTGAATATTTCAGAATAACACTTAAGAACTATGTGATGATTTTGTGTTAGTGTTTTTCCTCATATTATAATCATTCCAAAAATAAAAAAAAATAGATACTATTACACAGTCCATATAGTTATTAAGTGTTCTTCTCGAAATTAATGTCATTTTGGAGTTTTATGCAGATTTGATAATTATTTAAGGTTTTTAAATGGTTATATAAATGCATAAAAAAGATTTTAAGTGATGTGGTTGTATTATTTTTGTTTTTAAATAAGTTCCTTGTGTGAAAGTTTTTAATATTTTAGCACAACAAACAAAGATTGTTATTATTTAAATGTGTTCTACATTCCACAATATTTATTTCTAATAAAGAAAAAATTTATATTTCATTTATTTATATATTGAGAAAATTTTATTTATTTTTCATTTGGTAAAATACGTTTGTTTTACTTGTATCTATCTAGTGATTGTTATAGAATAGAATTTTTTATATAAAATGAATTCAGAAGCATTATATATTTTCGTATTCATTTTGTTAAATTTTTTGAAAACTAATTATTTAATTATAAATTGAACAATGTGATGATGATGAAATGATTTTTGATGCGTGATGAAAAAATGATTTTATGTGTTTTAAATCTCTCCAATTTTAATTCCTTTTATTACTATTTAAAGAAACTTTTAAGCAAATATATGATTATTATTATGATCAGCTACATTATTTTGTAATTGATATCACGATATCTATTTTAGGAATTTCCTGGTAAATTAGTTTGTTATAATGAATAATTTTACTTTATGTTGTGAACTGCTTTCTTCTTTTTGTTCAATAATTTGTATACTCCTTAAATTTCTCATATTGTTAACAGCATTTTGTTTTCTAGTATTATACTTTTGTTTCATTTCAAAATTTTCTTCATAATCATAATGAAAAAAGTATTTTTTTTAGTGCAATTTAAATAAAGAAACATTTTATTGCATAATTTGCACCAATCCATTGTTGTATATCTTTTTATGTTGTGAAGAAAGATTTTTGAGGTTTCTTTTATATTTTTTATAATTAAAAAACATGACATTTTTGGAAAAAAAAATATTTTATATGTTTTGTGCATGACATATCTATAAATTATTCCTTTGTATTATAGCAGCATTTCTAGAAAGATTTAGCACTTTAAATAATTTTATGATTTTTAGAATAATTTTCATTTTTACAAATACTCATACAAATTATTTTATTTTTAAAATTATATGAATTTAATTTAAAATAAATATACAGTGAAGGTGTTTTTACCATTTATTAATATTTCTTCCAAAATATGTTTATATCTTTAATATTTTGGGAAGAGATTAACAGGGCTTAAAACAGTTTTTCTTATTTGGAATTATATTTAGTTCATCACTTTGTACTTAATTTATTTTAATACTAAATAAAAATTTTAATTTTCAGAATAAAAGCTTATTTTAAAAACTACTGCAGTTTAGATTATTAAATTATATTGTTAATTATTTAGAATCAAAATTAACTTTATAATCTTTGCTAATAATGTTTAAATTTAAATAATTATTTAAAACTTGAAAGTTGATTTGAGCATGTGAAGATATAAAATTGTCACTTAAATATTGTTTACTTTTTCCATGTACAGTTTTTTTTTTAAAAATTAAAAGTGTAATAATTTAATATGCATCGCTCGACATGCCAGCACCCTGTGTATAAAATATTTGTGAATTGTGATGTGAATATGAATTCATTTGTTGTACAGCATTTGATTTTCAATTTGGAGTAGTGAAATAGTTTGTGCATTTGGTGTACTGTTTTCTCACATTATATATCCATGTGATATTCAGAAATGATTTTTTATTTGTGTGAACCCATGAGTACCCAGAAAACGTTTTATTTAAAACTGCATTTGTGTCAATACACTCATTTCTTGTATACATTTTGAAAATGTGGTTCCATGGTATGCACCAATATCTGTATGTGTATGATGATATTGAAAAATATATATGGTTTTGGAATTGTTTCTAAACATTGCATGTGATAAAAGTACTTAAAAAACATTCCTATTTCAATTAATGAACTATATATTTTATTTTATAATGTTCAATAAATGTATTTTAATTTTATTTTTTATTTCTAAAAATTAATAGTGATAAAATTTTATACTTAGTAAAATTTATAAAACCTGTGATTTGCCAGATTTAAAAAGAAATGCTACACTCAAACTTAAGAGTTAAATGGGAAAATTTAGTTAAAAACATAATTTGTAATTTTAAATAAACCAATATAAATGAAAATCCAGATCTTATTATTTTAATATAAGATATGGATTTTGCGAAAATACTATAAATTTCATTTTGTATTTTATAGTTAAATTAATAATATGGAAAAATTTTAGTTAAAATATTATAATTAAATTTAATTAAATATATGTATATTTAGTATGAATAACACTAAAAATTATTAGCTTGTATAATTCGACCATCGATTATGTGAAAAAGTAAACATCCATTAAAGCCATAAACCATTTAAAGGCAGAAACTGATGAATCAATTACTTGTCAGACATGAGTTTTTGGGGAATTTTTTTCACATAATTTTTATTTTGTAATTTGAAATTGTTATTATTAAAAATTAATTCATTTTGATTGTCATTTAAACTTTTAAAAATAGGTTTTTTTTCACCTGTAATACCTCTCTATTTGAATTTTGGACACTTGCTAATTTTCCACTCAATCGATGTTCGAACTATAGTTATGGGTTTTAAAACAAAGGATTATTATATTAAATATTCATCTTAATTTTTCATTCAAATAGGCATCCATGCAACCATCTGCAAATTTAATAAAAAAAAATGTGATATTCAATGGAAGAGAAGAAAATATATTTAAATCTTTATATTTTGTAAATAAATTTTTGTTTAAAATATTAAAATATATTATTCTTTGAAAGAATTATCAATAATTGTTTTCATTAATACTTAACTGAATAAATTGTAAAATATGTAAATATTCAACGTTTTTGACATGTTTAAAATTGTATTATAGTTTTTCAAAATCTGTTTTATTTGATGGCAGCTTATTTGTGTATGATAAAAAAAAAAAAAAAAAAATTACATTTAGAGATTTTATGTAAACATTCTGTATGTCCTGAAATAAATCTTTTTTTATTTATTTAGGTTTTTTTTATTAATATACTCCTTCTGTCACTCTTCTTAATATACTTTTTCACTTCTTCGAATTAACTAAATCTTTCTTTTATTCTGAAGTCATTTTCTTGAGTTTTAACTAAAACATAAATTATAAAATAAAAATTTAATCATCTTGGCCTATATACAATTATTCATAAATTTAGTATTTAATGCAAGAACAAAACACGTAACAACAATCCTAAAAAAATAAAAAATGCAGAATTTCTAATAATTTTATTTTCCTAAAAATTCTAATTTTTGCTTTGAAATACAATTATTTTTGCTTTCATCAAATGATATTTTAGAACAATTTTACTTTATTTAATTACATAATTATTAGTATGTGAAAGAAATTGTAATAATATTATGTATAGAAAAACTTATGAAAGAAATTTATATTATGTATAAAAGAACTCGTGAAAGAAATTTAAATACAAAAAGGTTGTAAAAGAAATTTAAATAAACCAATAAGAATAGCTCATGAAAGAAATTTAAAATAAACCAATAGCTTGCAAAAGAAAATGAAATTTTAAATTTAAAAAAAATTAAAACCAATAAGAAATGTTGAAAATCATCCAAGACATGAAAAACCCAGCTCCTCAAGACAAGACTCATAATTTTGTGGGTAATAATGCTGGTTTTTTTTCTAGTGTTTCTGGGAAAAAATTAATGTTTATAGTAACAGAAATATTTGAATTATTAATTAGATTGAGCATTAGAAAAGGTATTATATTTTGTTGCTAGCTGAAATATTGACTTTATGAGTAGTGGGTGTTGAATTGTTTTAAGTTGAAATTTAATGCTTGTTACACATCACAAATTAAGTTGGCAGCATTTCCTGCATGTGTCAAATAAAACTTAAACTTAAAGAGGCTGCATATTTATTTAAAACATTATCATTGCCATCTGCATTGTGTGAGCAATTTATACAATTACTTAAATGCTGAAGTAGATTTTTTTTCCACTCTTATGAAGGACATAAATTCATATGTCCTGTTTGGTAATTTAATTTAGAGACTAAAATTCAATATTCGTTGTACGCATGAGTGACATGAATAATTATATTTAAAAACAAAATGCTTACAAAACAATAAATCCCCCTTATTTAAAAAATTTGTTTCATTTTTTTTTATTGGAGTATAAAATTGTTCAGTAGTCTGTTTAGTAACTGAACTGTACAGTATAGACTTGGTGTATGCCTCTTATTGTAGATTAATACGGAGATCCTAGGCCGCGTAGGGGCCTGAATGGGCGAGTGGCTAGCGCTCGGTACTACAAGTTTCGGGTTCGAGTCCCGGCGGTGTCATGGGTGTTTGTAGTGGTTCGGAATCCACTTTAAACCGTAGGTCCCGGTCTGTTTAGTCTAAAGTGTGCACAAGATGACCGTAGAGCGACAAACCAAACCTTGGCCTCGTAATGGCCACTAGCTCCTTCATTGTAAAATGTTGAAACATAACGGTGGTCTCATGCCCTTTGAGTTAATAAGAAAAATAGATAATTAATTGCCCTTTTTTAAAAAGAATTATTTATTTAATAAAATTATAAAATGAAAAATAACAAAAACTTCAAAATTGTAAATGTTTAATGTAATCAAAAAATAAAAAAGAATGAGCAAAGGTCAAATTAGGAGTAGAAATAGCTTAGGATAAAAGCGAACTTTTTTCATCTAGGCAGTTGTGGGTAATAAGTCAGTCAAAGCTGGAGAATTAATTAAAAATATTTAGAACAGTGCGAGTTCTTTTGTTTTGTTTGAGGGAAGAAATATCATAATCGTAATTTTGTAGAATATTTAATACAGGGTTATTGATGTTTATATTATAGAGATAGATATATTTTTTCATTATAGAATTTAGTAGAAATTTTGTGAACAAATTGTCTTAAACTTGGAATCGAGAGAGCTCGTCTAATATCGTCATTACGAAAGTACCAGGGTGAATTCGTTAACATTCTGAGAGTTTTGTTCTCATGTAAACTATGTATAAGACTTTTCTTGAAGCTTAATTTCACTGTAACACAGTTTGGCAAAGTTCACAAAAAAGAATTACGCAAATGAATATACAACAAGGGATATGATGTGTGCTTTAAGAGTAGGCTTCATCTTCTTTATTTATTTATTTATTTTTCATTTTAGTTTATAGGCATTAATCTTATTTTATCAATTAAGTTTATATTAGACAAACATGTAAAAGTTGAAAAATAAGTTGCAGTTTATAATGTTTTATTAAAGTGGTTATACAATACTAACGTCGAAATTATCAATATAGATGTACTCATTGTAAGAAATCTCATTGTCAATATAGATGTACCCTTTGTCAGAATTTTCATTATCTAGGCTGGTTCTACGTTTCGATAGCAACCATGAGAAGAATATATTTCAAAAGGCTCATGATAATTTTTCTTTTTCTGCTGTCATCATTCTGCTTTTCGGATATAAAAAAAAGTATGTATATTTTTTAGAAAATTGATTTGTCTATTCCCCACTTTCTTAATATTTTATATTGGTAAATTAAATCTGTATATTAAAACCATATTTGAATTTTATAACATGAAGTTCGATATTTTTAACCTACCCAACATCTTTAAAGCAAATTCACTGATGCTAGAGACTTGACTTTGCTACTGGTGATGGAATTTCTTTAGGCCTTATTTAGCTTAGAAATTTCTGATGAATTATTGGAATTAAATATAATTTGGAATTAACTTCCGACCTCAGGATGATTTATTTTAAACATTCGAGTTGTGTTGAAATTGTGTCGATTGTGTTGTTGTTATGAAAATGATTTATTTAAAAAAAATCAGAGGTCTAACTTTTGAAAAAAAAAATCATTTATTATTCAATGTTTAAAAAAAGTTTCGTTATTTAGTCCTAGTTATCAAAGGAATTAACTTTAAATATAAAAAGTTAACTATCAATCAAGTATTTCGCCGAAAGTGCAATTAATCTCTTTGGCTTATGAATAATGAATTCGGATATTTATAATATTGGTTTTGGTAAAAAATTTGTGTAAAAATAGTTTTCATAACATCAATTCTCAAGGATTTGCCAGTACTGCAATTTGCATTTTGCGTTTGTCATATTTTCGTATATTTTATTTTTGTTTAAACACTTAAGAAGTAATGTAGTGAAGAACTAGCCAGAATCAGAAGTTCAGATTTATTGTCGTGCGATCGTAATTGGAAGTTTCCATTGGACTCTTTTGTGTTGGTTTGTAAAAAGATGTTCTAGTTAATGGAAAAGAAGCCATTCAATTCTTCGAGGAGCAAACGATTTTACCTGCTTTGTGTATCAAATAAAATATTTTGATTTATTTTTACGATATTCACGCATATATTTGCAATTGCATTGTACGCTATGAAAAATTCTTTCTATCATTTAAGCAAGAAAGAGTAAATGATATTCAATAAAATAACTACATATTTTCACCATTTTTTTTCAATTATTCATAAGCGTTTACTGGTTTTATTAATTGACAGATTTATAAACGTTTTAATTTTAATCGGTTTTATTATTGTTGCCGATTTCTATAAGTAAATCTTTCTATAAAAAAGAGTGAATTTATTCCAATATTTATTTATTATTATATTCATTTTTATTATGTTTAGAATTTAGAATGTGAAGGATTTTTTTTAAAATTAATCTATTAAAACTTACATTCTACATTAATGAATACTTTTTTTACTTTCTTTTTTCCTTGTGATTGTTTCGAATTTATATAAACAGATCGTTACTGAAATAAGATTTAAGATTTTTACCATACTGGATTTAATGTATTGCACGTATGGTAAAAATAAGTATGTGAATTTAATAGATGTTTACAAAAAAAAAATGATTGTTACTTGTAGATATTTAAAGCCTGTTTCGTAGCTCAGTGATAAGCATTGGGGTTGAGGTCTAATCCGCTGGCGGCTTTGTTATAGACAATAAACAATAAGCGAGGAGACTCGATGATGTTTGTTATGTTCAGCATCTTGCCTCGTGAGTCGAACTATTTGTTGGGAGTTTTCCAGGGTTTCTTCCATACGATACACAAATGCGGGTTAGTTCAGAAGTCCTCCCGAAAGGCATGGCCCTCCTTCTTCAGCATCACGGAGTCAATTCAGACTTCTACTTAAGGTGCTCCATCACAACAAAAGCTGCCCCCCTTCTCTTCGTCCATGAGACCACGCGGTTTCTTGGATTTGGTTTAGATGTTGCTGTCTACCAAGTGGGAAGAATTTAATGTAAAAACAAAACGCCTAACAGCAATCTTTAAAGGGGAGAGGGGGCAACCTATAGAATTCCAAACGATTTTCTTTTTTTGAAAAATTTTATTTTCATTTTGAAATAAAATGTTCTTTGCTTTCACCAGTCAATCTTTTAGAACAATTTTACATTATTCTCGTGAAAGAAATTTAGATACATATTATACATAAAAAAGCTCGTAAAGGAAATTTAAAAAAGATGCTTAAAAATCATATTCAATTGTCATGACGATGAATAATTTTTGTTATTGAAATTCGAATTTTCGAAAGCTATTTGCCCTTCTATCATAAAATTTTGTGTTAAAATTATTTTCTTAAAAGCAATTTTATAAATGTTGAATAGGAAGAGGAGTTTGGTTTTTTTTTCCTTATAGCACATTCTGCCCAGTACTTATATAACCCAATCTTCTTACCGATTCAAAATAGCTGCGAGAATATTCTTTTTTCGGTTCTTTATACGACCGCAAATCATTTTTATCACCTGTGCTTTCGGAATAAATCCCATTAAAGATCCTTAATACACTATCCAATACCCACGATGCATAATGCATCACCAGGCACGCTGCCCTCCAAAACAGGCGCCATTAATTCGCAGATAAAGGCTTAAACTATCCTGTGGTCATGGCCAGCCATTTGGGCAGAACTTTCTTTTCCTTTTTTATTCCGCCTTTCACCTTTTTGCTCGAAGAACAACAGCCATTGAAGTTTTCCGTGATTCAACAATTTGTGACCTCAGTCCGCAGGCAAGGTTAGAATTATGAGAATATGATTTTAAGAAAGAAATAAAAAAGAACAAAGATTGGTTTGCAGACATCTGTCGAGAAATCATGAAATGAGAGAAAATGAGTATTTGCAAGATTGACTTGATTAGAATACGTTTTTATTACCGATTAATTGTTAAAAAAAATGTTGAAGCTTAAGTCACCATATAAAAATGGGATAAATTTACAGGGAAAAAATTATTTTGTTGAATGTATGTCTGCCTATTTATATATATTATGCTAGTAGAACCCGACATACGTTGTCCTGCCAAAAAAATGCAATGTAGAAAATTACAAGTCGCGAATTTATTCTCCACGTTCCAATATGTGTTCATACTAATTTTCATGGATATCGTTTGTTGTTGTTGTTGTCGTATCCCTCATGGGAGGAGGAAAGAGGGATGTAGCTTCTGTTCTGATGGAGCACCCGTAGGTAGAAGTCTGACTTCTGCTCCGTGACGCTCTGGCAGTCATTGAAGACCGGAACCTACGGCTTAAAGTGGATTCCGAACCACTACAAGCATCCATGGCACCACCGGGACTCGAACCCGAAGCCTGTGATACCGAGTGCCAGAAACTCGGCCATTCAGGCCTATGGATATCGTTTGAACGGTATATTAGATGAAATGCTGCAGCACCCTCTGGTGGCAAGTAACAATAAAGTGGATAGAGTGAACCTATTTTCCATACTCGAATACATATTATTACCGATATGTATGACCGATATGTTACCGCCTTGACGATTGGTTGAACGGTCTAGAAGTTGATACACTGCAGCACCATCTGTTGGCGACTTACAGCAAAGGGGATAGCATAAAAACATTCTCCATGTTTTGTCAAACGCACACAAAAAAGTTCATCAAAATCGGTCCAGCCGTTTAGGAGGAGTTCAGTGACAAACACACGTACAGAAGAATTACATATATATATATATGAAGATTATTTTCAGTCTTTCTTTAATGTTTTTATATGCCCCCCTCCCCCTCCCTTAACGCAACGCGTACTCCGCCGTATTTTAATTTGTGGTACACTTGATAAAACTACCCAACAGAAGTTTTTTTCTAAATGATGATTTCACAATAGTTATGATATATTTTTTAAAAAGGCACGATTTTATCGAATTATCAGGTCGTTGGCCCCAAAAAGTATATGAAAAAAGAAAGTACTGAATTTATAGCTTATATTTTTTATGTATTTTTTTTTTCCAATAAAAAAATAGCTCTTTAATATTTATATAATTCATTCGCGCGTATATTTCTTAAATGTAGTCAATCCCTGAACTTTGCAAATTATCTCTTTTAAACCTTATTATCTAGGAATCGTGATTGAAGGATAAGCATTTTATTCTTTTCGCACATTTTCTAAAAAGTCTTTATTATTTTGTTAAAAGCCCTTTCTTCTAAAGCGGTTCTTTATGATAAAAGCTATTTACTTCGCGAAGAAATGAATTGAAAATAAAAATTCCCATACAATTTCGTATAGGAAAATAATCTTTCATAGAATGAAATTACAAAAAGAATAGTGAGTTCTAAAAGAATTATTGTTTTCTTCTCATTCCAGAAATAAAGTTCTTTTTAAACTAAGTAAATAGTGTGGAGCACGAAACTTTTTCTCACAAATTTAAGAATTAAAAAAAAATTACAGATAATTGATTATAGCATTTATTTATCTAGCTGAAGGATTTTCTTTAAAATAATATTGACGAACAAAAAAAAAAGAAGAAAATTAAATAATACAAAACGTTAATAAAGGAAAGAAAATATATTCAAAAAAAGTTCTAGTATAAAAGTTATTTATTTTATTAAAAGTTATTTATTTGATTTTTTATAGGGTGTCGGTGAAGAGATTATGAAGTTTCAAAATTCTGTTTAAAAATTTTGGAGAAACAAGTAATTGAAAAAAATTTTTTTTTAAAGTCAATTCCTACTTTTTTTCACTATATTACAGAAAGTCCTTTATAAATAATTTTCATTCATTTTTTTTAAGTTCATCTGGCGCCATCTATTGGTAGATATATGCAATTTAAATCTAAAAAAAACTAAAATGAATTAATTAAATTTAATGAATGAATTAATATTTAAAAAAACTGTATTAACATCCAGTGCCATCCACTACAAGTAAAAAAAATGCATTTGAACTTGAGTGGATGAATAAAAAGTATTTTATGAACGATTGAAAATTTGAACAAGATATATATAGGGAGAGTGTGAGCTAATAGAAGGAATTGAAAATAAAATGAAATAATCTTTTATAATCATTGTTCCACCATAACAATGCATCGAGAATAAAATGAGCAGATATGGTCATCAAACAATAATCAATAATAAATGAACAGATATGGTCATCGTATAAATTATTTTAATACAGCTTGGTAATTAAAAAAAATTAAAAATAAAAAAAATGTCTATTTATTATACTTTTCTGCTGTATGCCTCTCCAATAATACCGATATACTACTGTGTCCAAAAAGTAAGACCAGTTTTCAATTAAAATTTCCCGGGCATATGGTATTTCAATTTTTTTTTTCTTTTTTAGGTCCTTGACATCTGTGTGAAATTTGACGTCAAAATATTCATTAGTGTTTGAGTTACGCTTGGCTTTGTGAGACGCTCAAACTGATTCCGGCGATTTTTGAAATGTCTTTTCAATCGACTCAAAACGGTGTCCCCGGGTTGGTCTTTTGAGTTTAGGGAATAGGCAGAAGTAGCACGATGCTAAATTAAGTGAATACGGTGGTTGTGGAACGATATAGGTTTCATTTTTGGCGAAAAAGTCACTAAGAATCAATACAGTGTGAGCTGGCGCATTCAGTGTTTTCGGTACCAATCGAGATTTGACGCGTTTGAGGCCCAAAACATCTTTTAAAATAGAATTTTGAAATTCCAACATCATCAGCAAGGTCTCTAATTTTAAATCGACGGTTTGCAAGCACCAAATCTTTAATTATTTGGAGTGAGCTTCTTCGGTTGAGGTTGATGGTCGACTAGAGGGCTCTTCGTCTTCAACGTGTTCTCTGCCTTCTTTGGGCTGTTTATACCACTTCTAAATATTTCTTTCCGATATAGGAATGCTCACCGAATGTCTCCAGCAACATTCTATACGTTTCCGCAAACAAAATTGAATGCAACTTCTTTGCTCAATTAATTCAAACATTTCAAAAATCGCCTGGATCAGTTTTAGCATCTCACAAAACAAAGCGTAATTCAAGCATTAATGAATATTTTGACGTGAAATTTCACGCAGATGTCAAGGACAGTGCCAACAACCTAAAACAGAAAAAAAAATAATAAAATACCATATGCCCGGGAAATTTAAATTGAAAATGGGTCTTACTTTTTGGACACAGTAGTATGTGTCTTATGAAAGTAACATTTAATAAATGAAATTCTTTATTGACCATCATTCATTTTTGTCCCAAATCCGTCATTTCTTTGGAATTAATTTTAAAAAAACAATGAATCGAGATTTTAATTGTAAATATTATTATTATTTTTGACTATCTATAAGTTTCCAATTTTTTTTTTTTTTTTTTTTTTTTTTTTTTTTCTTACATATTATAGAAATGTGAATTCTATTCTGTTCATTGGCAACTTTCAAAAATATTGACAAAGAATGTTCCAATAATCCATTTTTTTTTAATTCGGAGGAAACTGCTACCTTCTTTTTAAATTGAAAACTTTTTCATCAAGATATATTAAAAGACGAACAAGCTACTTTCCTGTTTTCGGGACTTTTAGTGGAACTGGATTTTTTTAAAATAATGTGTTCCTAGGGTCATTTGGGAATTGTCCTTAAAAAGCATTTCAAAGAAAAGAATTATTTCCTTTAATATTAAAAACTTTTGTGTTGATAAGTTATTATTATAATTTTTTCATAAATCCTTGTAATTTATACGTAATGAAATAAATTTTCTATTAATATATACCAAACAAATTTATATTTATCCTTGAAAATTTGATAACTACCTTGACTTCATGTTATCAACAATATTCGTATTATTAAATACCAAACAAATTTATATTTGTCCCTGAAAATTCGTTAAATGTATTGACTTCATATTATCAACAATATTCGTATTACTAAATATGAAACCAATTTATATTTAACCTTGAAAATTTGCTAACTGTATTGACTTCATATTATCAACAATATATCATATCAAAAATTCAATATAATAGTAAAAGATTTTGAAATGTATTTTAAATTGTTTTGAAAATAGAGGCTCTGTCTAACAAAAAATATTTCACAACTAAAGGTTTCGACCATGACAAATCAGATGCTTTTCTGTTGTTATTTTTAATAAAAAGTAAATGTACGTTTTTCTATTCTTTGTAGAGATCCACAGGTCAATAATTATGACAGAACGTTCACAGAATGTGTTCTACTTCATGATTATGAATTATGAGGTCTTTTTCCTCCTGTAAAAGTAAAAAAATAAAATAAAATAAAATAAATAAAAAATAACAAATCACGCTTGACCGAATGAATGACCTTCAAGCAGTGAAAGTGTTATTAATGAAAATGCCAGAAGTCAAGCACGAATCTCGCCATTTTTCTGAAGGGTTATTATTGAGTTCTGCGTGTTGTATTATGTTATTACGCTGTGGCAATTAGTAATGTGATTTTTAAGAGTTAGAAAGCATTAAAAGAATGCCATTTTCACAATAATACGCAATTTTTCATTTAAAAAGTTTTTTTTTTTTTTAGTTTATCTTAACTTTCCTCGACATCTGCTCTCTTCTAGCAAGAAAAAAAGAATTCTTATGCATGTAAGCCATTTTTCTTTAATTTAGAAGAATAAGTACAATTTAAGAATAATTTTTTTTTTAATAAACAGAAAAAAAAATCTAAATATTTTAATGACATCCATGTTAATATTCATGAAGGGATTTGGAAATAAATGTTTTCAGTATGCAAAATTGCGTTTATAATTCGTGGGTACTATACTTAAATGTTTTTAAGTTGTTTTATTTTTGTTTTGTTCTTTTATACACCTGCAGCTTTTAAGACACACCTGCATGACTTCATTGATGAATGTTTCATTCTCTGCAATTTAAAAAAAGGAATATTTTTTAATCATAAAATCTGCAATGAATTTTTTTTTGTAAACAATCATAGTGTAGATCGACTTTCTTATTTTCAATACTAAGATCATCATTATTACTTTAGGAAATACATTACAACCAACGATGCAGTTTTAAATATTTCATTCTCAAGCATTAACAATTAGCCAATTAACACGAAGCCTTTTAAAGTAAAATTTTGTCACATTCCAAAACACCTTTTTTAATATTAAATTTAATATTTTACAAGTTTAAATTTGTATTCCTTTTTTTTATTAGCAGTATTTTAAGAATACTGATCTTAAAAAATAAATATTAGTAGTTGTGATTAACCAATATTTATATTGAAATGTAACGATAACCCTTTAACAAATATTTAATTTTTACTACAGAAATTAACATTTAAATGTGTTGAGTCATTGATAAAATAATGGTATATTTATTTTGGTTTAAATTTTTTTTTTCAACTGTATTAGTATAACCAGAAAATCCTCCAATTGTTTTTTAGAAATATTCTGTTTTGATACGTTATATGATAGTAATGCTGAATAATAACAATAATGTAATTAATAATAACGCAAAAATATGTTATTATGAAAAAAAATCAGAAAAAAATCAGAAAGAAAAATCATAATTACAGAATCTTCCACGAATCTGTAATTATCTGTCTTTAAATGTGCTTTTGTGTTTGTGCGCGTGTAAATAAAGCTGTGAGTTCTCCAACCTGTGCAACCTAACCGCATCCAGTTACAATCACATAAAATGTCTGATTGGTTTTGCAATAAAAAAATTTAGACTTTAGTGATTAATTATCGCTATATTTTAGAACAAAGATTAATTAATTACAAGCAATAAAAAGGGGGGGTTTTTTGTAACCGAATTCTCCGAATACTTTTATATTAAAGTAACAAAAATCGAAAATTAATAAATTCAATACATTTTCGAGCTGCTATAATATTTACTAAAGAAAAGGAATTGATTGTGAGGGGAGAAAATGTACGATATTTTCCCTTAGAGGTGGGAAAAGCAGCACTAAAATAAAAATTGTCCAGTGTTGTAGAAAAGATTTGAGGTAAGAATTTCACCAGGAATTAAGAACTTTTAAGGCCATATCGTGACCCTGAGATAAAGCGGACAATAAGAATGCAGGTTCAAATATCCGCTGTGGTCGTTCAATACTTTTTCTTTGTTGCAGTCATTGCTTTCAGATGATAACGATAACGATTAAGGGTATGAACGTCTCGGATTGCATGGTAGGAGTTTTTCGAGTTTTCTTGCAGACAATGCTGAGCGGATATTTTTTTAAAGTATTAATTATTGCCCACTGTAGAGCTTTTGGGGGCATATGTAAATAAAATACAAAGTCATCATTATACAACAACCCTAAAAAATAAATTAACAATTGTTACAATTAACAATTAACCTAAAAAATAAATAATTAGCTTCCTCCTACACACTGGCAAAGGTGCCCTTTGTGGTGTTCAGGAGAAATGGTCAGTAGGCCTCGAGACTCTCACCCGGGAGGAAGTTTGCTCATTCACGAGCTTCTGTTGAGAAACGCCAGCTAAACGTTTCTGAGAGACTATCAACTAAATAGTCTCTCATACAGAGAGGAAATGTATTCATCGCACCCTGGTGTATTAGTTGGCCTAGCAGATTATCACCCTGAGAGGAAGTATGTTTTACGCATCCAGGCGGTATCGGGTTTTCGGCTTAGAAGTGGAATCCTTCCACGAATATATAATTATCTGACTTTAAATGTGTTACATATCGTGCATCTCTAATTGTATGTGCAGTGTTTCTGCGTGTGTCAATAAATCTGTGAGTTCTCCAACCTGTGCCTCATGTATCTCAACCCAACCACACAGATTTAAAATCTGATTGTCCAACCTGCACACTACAAAAATAAAATTTAAAAAAACTGAAATTTCATTATTAGAGAGTGTTTTTTCATTGTGTGTATTATAAATGCAAGCCACTTTTTTCTGCTGGTGATTTTTGTAAAGACATTTTTCTCAATCATGAAAAAATTTTCAGACGAATTGCAATTTCCTCTAACTAGAGTTTAACTGATTCATCATACCCGTGGGGGACTTTTTACATCTCTTTATATGGCTTCTAGAACGATCTTGATCATTAGTGATATCCTAGCAGCCAACAGCCACCCCATGGAGATCTATCTAGCAACCTTGCGGTACTGACAACCATCCAATACTGGCAATACTTCACCAATCCTATCGCCAAGATCACCAACCTGGCAATATTTTTAGTCTATTGCTCTGTACAATGGAAATTCTTATTTTTACATAATAAAAGCACTTAAATCAAACAAATAAGAAAGTTTAAAAAACACACAATTATAAAATCTAATAATTAAAAACTATTCAATCATTTATATATTTGCAGAATGTTTTCGTAACAGCATTATCTTAATAAAGTTGAAATCAAAAGTTCTGACTATCGAAAAAAATTGGAAGTATACTTAAGAAAGTTATTCCAAAATGTTTAGATTAATATAAATACACAAATTTAAAGGGACGAAAATCAATTCAAATTATCGATTTATTTAAGTATATATGGAAGCTTCTCGTGTGGTATTGATCATAAATTAATAATTTTAAAATTTCAAATGATTTCCCATTTGGAAATAATTAAACAGAAAAGAAAAAAAACAAAAAAAGATTAAGGATAGCAAAAAAAAAAAAAAAATTTTTTTTTAATTAAATTTTTTTTTTTAATTTTAAGAAATAAAATGCTTATAATGAAGAGTATTAAATGAATGGTAAATCAAAAGCATAATTTCAATTATTATCTAATAATAACCTTCATTAACACTTAATCTTATTAAAATAACCGAATTCAGGTTCTTCCACATAAATACATTGAAATTTTTTTTAAAGTTTAAAATATCTTAGAAATTTGAATACTAACACTGAAAACGAATTAACATTTCAATTTCTTAAAATAAAGAAAGAAATGTAGTTATATTTATGACACGAAATTAGACTTTCTTTATCTGAAATGAATGAATTTAAAAGCATTCGACGTGACATTTTACGTGTATATATATTTTTTCTCCATCCACAAGCCACGTTAACTCTAACTGGGCGTGACTTAATAAGCAGTCATTTGATGTTGCTCATTAAACACAGATGACTGTCTAGGTCGTATCAGTGCTGCCTACTTACGCCTTGTGCATTTTCATTAATGAATTGGTAAAAGATGAAGCATCTAAATAAACAAGTTGGTAGATCATAAAAATCCACAAACGGGACCGAATCAGTCTAACCATATAGATGACTGATTTAAAATATAATAATATTAATAAATAAATAATATAAATATCTTGGATGAAACAAAATAGAGTAAAAATTTGTATCTGCAATCAGACTATTCCAACAAAGAACAGAAATTTAACTATTCTAACTTAACTTAACTAAACTTTTTTATTCTGACAAAGTTCCAATATAAACTACGCAAAAAAATAAATCGTAAACATTTTTATTTATACAAAAAAATTGTTTCAGAACCCTATCATAACATGTAAACAAGATAAAGCAGTAATTTACGTTTATTAGAATTTAAATCAAGTTGGCCAAAAAAAAAAAAAAAAAAAATCACCCATTTAAAATTTTATTAAACATTAAAAATTTCATTAACGAAAATATAGAACTGAAAACGATAAACTGTTGTTGTTTGTTGTTTCTTATCCCACTTGGCTGGCCAAGCCCACGAGCCCATATGGACTCATGATTGAAGGGGAAGGAAGCAGCTTCTGTTGTGATGGAGCACCCGTAGGTAGAAGCCTGACTTTTGCTCCGTGACGCTCTTGCAGTCATAGAAGACCGGGACCTACGGCTTAAAGTGGATTCCGAACCACTACAAACATCCATGGCACCGCCGGGATTCGAACCCGAAACCTGTGGCACCGAGCGCCAGAGCGCTAGACACTCGGCCATTCAGGTCCCAAATTTGCCAACGGCACGCGGTGTTCCCAGGTGGTCACCCTCCCAAGTACTGACCGCGCCCAATGATGCTTGACTTCGGTGATCTAACGAGAACCGGTATATTCAGCATGGTATGGCCGTTGGCTACGATAAACTAAAAGAAACTATGCAACTAAAAGAAACAAAAAAGTATATTTTTGCTTCTGACCTTCTGCTAACTTATTTAAAAATATAAGAATTAAATTTCGTTCAACAACAGCATTTTCCTACTGCATAAAATAGTTAAAAAAGATCCATACATAATAAAGTCATTTTTAATTATATAACACACAAAGAATGTAAAGAAATACAAGAATAAAAACAGAATCATAGGAATAAATAAAATCATGGAACTTTTCTTTCAAAAAAAAAAAAAAAAAAAAAAAAAAAAAAAAAAAAAGCTACATAATAATGATGAATAAAATAAAAAAATAAAAATTTAATCGTCTGGGCGATAAACAAGCTACCTATAAAATTTAGAATATAAACGCATAACAGCAATCTTAAACAAACAAAGAAAGAAAAAGTATCAAGAAATTCTATATAGGCATTAAATTATGTTCATCGGTTATCGTTCAAAACTGAAAAAAAGAAAACAGATTAAAATAAAAAATAAAAAAATGTATAAAATTCCAAACGATTTTATAAAAAAAACACGTGACAGAAATTCAGTAAAAAAAATCACGTGAAAGAAATGTAAAAAAAAATAATAATAATAATAATAAATTAAAAAAACTATAGAATTACAACAAACGATTTTATAAAAAATCACGTGAAAGAAATTTAATTAAACCAATAAGAATAGCTTGTAAAAGAAATTAAAAACATAAATAAATAAACAAACTAATAAAAAACGCTGAAAGTGGTCCAGGACATCACTGATCCATTATCCCCAAAACAATACCCATATATTTTATGGGTAGAAATAAAATTAAAAGGTTAATCTTCAAAAGCAACTTTCTATTATGTTTCTTAAATGATGTCTTAAAAATAGATTTAGTAAAAGAATGTATAATCTTTTTTATTTATTGTGCTTATTATTTGTGCTTAATTTTTTATTTTATAATCTTTTTTTCCCAAGCAGTTCAATTTTTTTATTTCATATATTTTGTAATATAGGATATTCTTTGTACTAACTTCTGAATTCTATCGACAAAAGTGGAAGTTTCGTAAATTCTTTTTTATCGAAAATGATAAAGAAATTTTGTCGGCTTACTTCACTAAGATGGATAGTACTAATTTTTTTTGTCACGAGATAGTTCCATAGTGAAGCTTGCAAAGTAGATTAAGTTTTGAAACAAATTTCGAGCATTTTAACATTGTATTAACTTTTATTCATTAAAATATAGAAAGAAAGAAAATTAAAATAATAATCACTTTATTCAAATTTTTTAAAGATTATTTACAAGTAATTTCTTATGCTGTCTCCACATCTCTAGTGTGTTGTTTTAGGACCTAAAGAGGTCAATGATATACAGAGTTCGCATTTTGCTTTCGAAGGGCATCACAAGTTCTGGTTAATACCACTACAATTTGGAATGGACAGTCGTAGAGATGGTATCTGGAGCGTTCACCTCATATACACATCCCCTCAAACCTTGTGAAAGAACTATTGATTTAC
>BPLQ01011130.1:75908-98711 GCA_021605075.1 Caerostris darwini | reverse complement strand
AATCTATCATTAAATTAATTTTTTGGAGAACGTAGAGCATTTGAATTTCATACAAAGAACTCAAAGTTAATTACTTCTAAAATAACAGCTTTAGTGAATTCACATAATAGACCCAGAGCTCAATTCGTATGTAGTAATAAAGTATGTTACAAATACTTTACTTAAACTTTTTTGATTCAAAATAATCTCAGAACTTAATCTAAAGGATGGCTTCATTTCATCACTTCAGATTTAAAATTTATTTCATTAAAGTTTCTTCGATTTTGAAGAAAAAATACTGTTTTGAAAATTTAGGTCAGTAAATTCTTCGTTGGGGTTATTATTTCTTGACCTTTTTAAATTTTTGGTTTATTATCAAAATAACAACCAAACATACGAAAATATATAAAAATAACAAGCTAAACGTACAAAAAACTTAATGGCATTCTAAAAACAGAATTTCTTGCTGTGAAAATAATTCTAGGAAAACAGGAATACATTTTTTCCCCTATGTAATTACGCAATCGTACTTTGGATTTCAGATATATAAATTTAAGAAACTCCTTTACAACGTGCAAAAATAAAAATAAAATAAAGTTGTTGAAAAACAGCTTTTGAATTCTGCGAACATAGATGAATTATTAACGGATATTAGCGAGTGACTCATTTTTCATTTAACGAGAACTCACTACTAGTGTTGTTGACCTTTTATCTACGCACTTTATTTTACCGGGAAAAAAAAAAATTTTTTAATGTCTTTTTATGATAATTATGAAATACGAAGAAGATTTGTTTTTAATGTTTCTCATTATTGAAATAATTAATGTTATTTGTGAGAAATCCCGAGTTGGTTTATAAAATAAATCAAAACGTGCAGTTTGTATAAATCAACTCAAATCTAATACTTACGATTATTTTTCTCAAGTTATGTTTGAATTAATTGATCATTTTATTATAAAATTATGTAAGTGGAGCTAGAGGAATCAAATACCCCAATGTATTTAACTGATCTTCAACACCATTGTCTTTGGGTATGATTCTTGGCATTGAATATACATAAAGGGAAAATGGAGAAATAAACCATAAAAAATTTTTATGCTTTCTGTTTAGCTTTTTTTTTCTCTTTTTCTCACCTTTTTTTATTCTTATTTCTCGATATAGTTTTTTCTTTATTAATACTTTAAAAACTTACGTAAAAATCATACCCGATAGAACCATTCATAATTTATTAGCAGATATTTTTTATTATTTTATATTTAATAAAATCTAATACTTTATTAAATAATCTGTCATTAAATGTTAACCAATTCTCAATGTTTCATTCTAAATACTTCTAAAATTAATATACAATATTATTTACTGCTGTTATATTTTGTTTCTATTTTTTCGATTAGTAAAAATTTAAATTTATAAAATATTTCAAATTTGAAAAGTTAATAACGACAAATTTTTTATACAGGAAGTATAAATAAGTATAAACAGAATCTGATTTATAAACGAGTTACCTACCCCTGCTCATGTATTGAATATTTTACGAAAGAAGTGAAGTGCCGAAATTACTTTACATAATATTTATATTACTTCATGTGACATAGATAATTTGTTACACAAAATAATTCTTAGTACTTTCATAGAACCATTTTTATTTCAAATTAATTATGATGTACTGTTTTAACATTTTTAATTGCTAATAAGATAATGCGAAGAACAAAGAATAATTTCCTTCAACCAATTTTGAGATTAGATATAAAATATATTTTAAAATTATAATCAATTGGTACCGAAAACACCGTCAAATCTCGATTGGTACCGAAAACACTGAATGCGCCAGCTCACACTGCAATGGTTCTTCGGGACTTTTTCGCCAAAAATGAAACCCATATCGTTCCACAACCCCCGTATTCACACCGTGCGACTTCTGGCTATTCTCTAAACTGAAAAGACCATTCCTGGGACACCATTTTGAGTCGACTGAAGAGATTCAACGTAAATCGCCGCGCGCTTTGATTTTGGTTTGTTTTGTCGCTCTGCGGTCATCTTCTGCTCACGAGGGCTTAACAGACCGGAACCTACAGTTTAAAGTGCGCGCTTTGAAGGCCATCCCTGCCGATGACTTTTTAGCATGCATTGAGGATTGGATAAAAAGTTGGCATAAGTGCATTGCGTCCGGAGGGTATTACTTTAAAGGCGATGAAATATATTTGGAAGAATAAATAAAGAGTTTTCGGGGAAAAAAAAAAAAAAAAAAAAAAAAAATGGCCTTACTTTTTGGGCACAGTAGTATATATTAAAATACAGAAAATATAGAATTAAAAATTTAGTTTTTCTGCCATAAAATTTTCATAGAAGTAACATAATTTCCCCCCCTGTTTCAGACGTTTTGATTAGAATAATTAAAAAAAAAACTTTTTGGAAATCTGTCTCACTAGGAAATTTATTTCCCAAGTTTTTCTTAAAGCAAGACTTTGACTTATATTATAACAATAGATTCGTGGAAAAAAAGTAAAACATATCCTTTTAAGTAAAATATTTATTTTAATGTTATTTTCGTATTTCATATATTTAACTCGAAAAAGTGAAATTTTTTTTTAAGTTACTATTTAAGCAAAATAATCGTAAATAATAAATATTTGTTTTAAAATTCCTAATGCTTAAACATCTACTCATATGCGCTTAGTAATAAGCCAATCGGAACGTTGCTATAACGATAAGGCGGAGCTCTAAATTTACTGAGCAGGTATATCTATTTTTTTACCTGCTCAGGTAAGAAAGTAGGAGGAGATATCCAAATGGAGTGCACCAATCACAGTTACGGTTTATGTCAAGGATGGGGAATCATTTTCGGTCGCGGGCCAAAGACCGAAAAAAAAAAAGTTTGGCGGGCCAAGATAAATTTTCCTAAAATTTTAAAAACCATATACAAGTAATACAATTTAAATATATTAATGAGATGAGTGAAATTTCGATTATTTGATTGATTTGATCGACTTTGTTGATTGAAAGCTGTGTGTGCTTACTATTTCCGTCGATTTATGTTTTGTAGAACAAAAATAGAGAAAATAAAAAGATCATCAGTCCTTTGAAAAAAAGGAAGAAAAAAAATTATATTTATTCAAAGTAGAAAAGGAGATGGATATATAATATATAAATATATATTTCTTTTATTTTGCCTCGGACCGGCAAATTAAAATTCTATCCTCGGGCCGAATAGAACCTTCCGACGGACTGTAGTTTGCCCATCCCTGAACGCATTGAACGTTTCTCGCCAAGTTGAATGTGAAAAACATCCCATAAAGAGGAATTTCTCGCCATACTGGCGAGTGGCAACTTGACGCCAAAAGTGTTGTCTATAACTGCTGCATTCCATTTGGAAATCTCCCTGAAAAATCTTTCAATTTATAGAAAAAAAGTTCATGTTGAAATTATAATATAGTTCAAGAAATTTCAACAAGTGCTGTTTAGTTTTTAGATTGATAATGGTTAGGATGCAAATTTATTAAACTTAACCTTTAGTGTGATTATAATTTTTGAAATTGGTGAAACTCTGTTGAAGTAGGCCAAAAAATGTTATTTACAAATTATATATATATAATTACAATAAAATTATTGTAAAATTATTATTATTTTTATTTTTAGTGGACTATAATGATATTGTATTATCAGGTTTTTGTGATTTGTAATTTTTTGAGATGACTAATAATAATTATATTGTAATGCTTCAAATAAAAATAAAGTTTCAGAATTTGATTTAATCCAAGTAGAAATTCGCTTTTCAATTAAAAATTAAAAATTGTTTTTTTTTTTTTTTTTTTTTTCCCCGATATTTAATGCAATTTTTGTTATTTGAAGGTTATTAAACTATTCTGATGAAAAAAAAACCCTCTCTGAATTTATTAAGCACTTAAGTTTAAGTCAATAAAACTGCGATAAAAGCTATACAATAAGATAATTAAATAAGTTATGTAATGACTGATGGCCGATTGGCAGGCACTCGGTACCACATGTATCGGGTTCGAACTCCGGCTGGTTAATGAATGTTTGTAGTGGTTCGGAATCCACTTTAAACCGTAGATCCCTGTCCTAATAAGATCGTAGAGCGTTGAGGGGGTAGTGTTACTCGCGTCCGTAGCATATCTGCAAGTTACACGCGACCTCTGGGTAGTGCTAAATGAGTAACAGCAATGCAGCCCTTGCTTGTGGCATAAGGATTAGCTGTCTGTATTGCCAGCTTCATTAGAACAACATATTTGTCAGGAGAAGTTATCTGATCAATACAAATGTTCGTTAGAAATGTTCTTCTTTTCTGTTCCAATTGCAAATAATGTTTAAACTAGAAAATATATTTTTCTTGCTATACTACACATTTAAAAGCTCTTCCCTAATAGAAAAGTTTTAGTTACGACGATTTTAGTCTTAATAACAAATTTTGAGGTATCCGAGAACTATTTTTAATGACACTTTTGTGGAGAATACTTAAAAATCGACAATATGAATAAGAAAATTGAAACGAGCTTTTTTTTCATGAAATGATTCTTGCTCATTTGCAATTTGTTCACCTGGTATTTTCAAAAAAAAAAAATAAAATAAGAAGAATAACTAAAAATAAGATAAAAGGTAAAGAGGCAGGCAATAGGTTTTACTTTGTTCTTATTAACGACATTTTTTATAACGGTCTAATTCGTTTCCAGGAAAAATAGAATAAATTCTGATAACTCGACAGACATTTCAAGTCAGTCAAATCATTTTTTCAGTTTGAAGTGCGATTAAGGTTCATAGAGAATTCGAAAAAGGTATGCATGTTTTACTCTATTTTGGATCTGAAAGAAAACAAGAAATTAATATTTTTATTTTAGCAACAAATTTGTCTAGATTATTAGTATTTTTTTTGTGTGTTAATTGTTTTGTGGCTGAATGTGTTAACAATAGGAAATGATATTCTGAATGATGTTGTGTAACGCAACGTAACGGTTGATGTTTAGTTGGAGTACCGAGGGTTATACCCTGAACCTCCATATCAATAATTAATATTAAAAGTTACAGAATTATAAAACCAAAAAATTTAAAATTTAAAAAGAAGAAAATAAAAAGAGCACATGCTCCGTAAAATCAAAAAGAAATAATTAGGATTAGTAAAATATTGCAATTGTAGAGTAATAATTGAATAAAAATTTATTTAAATTTCAAAAAAATAAATGTGACAATAAAAAGAAAGTTAAATAGCCCGTTACGATACAAAAATCTGATCAAATGTAGTAAAAGAAGGGAAAGGAAAGGGCAGAGTTTGTTTACGAACGAAACAAAACAAAAACATCGCGAAGTTCCGCGTCGAAACGACCGGGACGAAAGTTTAATGTCCCTTTGTGATCCGTATGTATTAATTGCGTACAGAAGATTTATGAATCATCGACTCAAAAGATATCGTGAATTACTATTCTATCTTCTTTTGTTTTAATAATAACTAGTTTTAATAAATGGGGCCTGAATGGCTGGGTGGCTATCGTTGTGGTTTCGGGTTCGAGTCCCGGCGGTGCCGTGGATGTTTGTAGCGGTTCGGACTCCACTTTAAGCTGTAGGTCCCGGTCTTATATGACTGTTGGGTGTAGAGCTGACAACCCTACCCCGTAAAAAGAAATACGTCTCGAAATCTACCATTAGGTAGACGGCCTTGGTCCACACTGGGTTATTGAGCGAATGATGATGATGATGATGAGTTTTAATAAATTATTTTATTTCATATTATCAAAATTAAATTAACTGAAAAAATTGTAATTATTTTTGATTAAACTATTTTTTAAAATAAAATCAAAGAAAAAATTAACTAAAGAAAACCTCAAATAATATTGATAAAATAGATTATTTTAGATTTTTCAAGTATGAAATATTATTATATTATTTTACTTGAACTATAAATTTAAAACAATTAAGTGAGAGTAAGAAAGCTGAAAATCAAGATTTAATCATAGAGTATTGATATTCGTGATTCTGATCACGAAATTATAAATGTCCTACACGTTTAAAACAAACGTGTAGGACATTTATAATTTCGTACCGTAGCCATATTAGTAAGATTGAACTATTTATATAATTTTTCTCAAATGCTTTTATGCAGGTAAATTGACTCAAATTCTTTAATTAATCATAAAATTTTAATTATTTATTTGCATGGTTGCCAATGTTTCCGATTTATCCTCAGAACATCTAATTTTTTTAAATTTTTTTTTTTAACGGTTTACCTTACCGATCTTTCAATATGAATAACAATGGGAGAAGTACTGACCTCTTTTCTTTCCTTTTACTTTCTTATTCATGGTCAGAATTGTATCGTAACGGGTTATTAATTTTCTTAATACTGCCATATATTATTTTAATGAAATTTTCCTTATTAATTATTTTAAAATTTTGATTATTTTATTTTATTAATCCTAATCATTTCATTTTTTATTCTCTTTACAGAGCATGTGCTCTATTAAATTGACTTCTTTTAAATTTTGGATTTCTATAATTATGTAAACTTTTAAATAAAAATTATGATATGGAGGTACAGGGTACTCGAAAATAAACATCAGCCGTTACGTTGTGTTACGATTAATTTAATTCTTTATTTATGAATTTTCTAACCTTTTATCAGTGGTTCTTCAACGCACTTCCTTTTAATTCAGTATCTTGGATTTATGTAATGCCATATAATTATTGGTTTAATTTTATATTTAACTGTATCATTCTTTTAATGATTTTAAAATTTGAGTCGCTGTTAATTTGTTGGTAATTGTTATATTATTATTGTATATATTACAGGCATTATAATGTGAGTAGGCAAAAAGGGTACTATTACTGTCTAATTTCTTCTACTAATTCCACATTTACTGTTTCCCTTTTTTTTTTTAATTCCTCATTCATAAAAAAAGGGCGTGATGGCCAAATGGTTAGCGTTCTGGCGCTCGGTGGCAAATATGTCGTGTTCGAGTACAGGCGGTGCCACGTATGTGTGTAGTGGTTCGGAATCCACTTTAAACTGAAGTTCTCCGTCTAATGTGACTGTAGAGCGTAGGGCTAACAATCCTATACCGTAAAAACAAAACAACCATGTCTCGAAGTCTACCAGTAGGCAGACGGCCACAATGGGGCTGTTACACCACTGATGATGATGATTCATAAAAAAAGTACGGTAGGATATATAACACATTTTTGAGGTTCAATTGGCAAATATACACTCGCTTTCTATTTCTTACGTTCTTGAATTTCTTCATAGATACAAGTTTAAAATTTCAATATAAAAGGAAAAAAGACAATTAATTTTCAATTAGGAAAAATTATTAACTGAAACTTTTTCAGGTAATGAAAACAAATTGAGTCGGGTTTTTTTTTTTTCCCAAAAAATTTACGCTTGAAGTGAAATCGTGCCATTTGAACTCTCTTTTCTTAAATAATTTTTATTATAATTTCTGAATAACATGAAAGCTATGTATAAAATTTAAAGAATAGTTAACGTTGTAATCAACAATATGATTTTAATAGAAAGCCTATTTGAAGAATTCTGATTAAAGTGGGAAGTAACTTACTTAAATTTTAATGTGAAATTTATTATTATTATTGGTTTAATGATTTAACTACGTGTGACTTTTGATATGAAAGGTGATTTAATTAAAAATTGATTACTGGTTTTATGTAGATCACGCATAAACCAATACAGTTGGATATTATTATACGGTTAAAGAATTTAATGGCGCATTTGCAAAACTTTTGTAGTATTCATTACTGAAATATAGCAAAACCTTGGAGATATTAAATTGAATAATTTTCTTCCTAACCATGTTTAAACCTTAATATATTCTTTTATTTGCAGATAATTTTATGACTCAAAATTACTATTTTAATTTGTTATCTTAATATGAATTTAATGAATACTTTTTGTGGGATCATTTCTGAATCCTAAATATAGACGCAGGGCCTGAATGGTCGAATGGCTAGTGCCCTGGCACTTGGTACCGCAGGTTTCAGGTTCGAGCCTAGTCGCAGTGGATGTTTGTAGTGGTTCCCAATCCATTTTAAACCATAGGTCCCGGTCTAACATGATCTTAGAGCGTTGTGGGCCGCGTTACTCCGCGTTGTGGGCGTTACTCCGTGGCCGTAGCTTATCTTAAAGATACGTGCACCTCCTGGATTTTGCTAAGTGAGTAACGCTGGTGCAGCGCTTGCCTTAAGGCGTCTAAGTGTTTGAGAGCTGCATTAGAAAAAACAACAAGTATCGACACTTAGCTCTAAAAAAGCGGATCCTTATGTTCTTAGCGAATGCATATTTACTGCATAAATTTTGAATTATTTTTGAAAGTTTATTAAAAAATTGTTAATAATTTATTGTAACATTTAAAAATTTTTAATATTTCTCTATAAGTTGGGTGAGTGAGGAATACCTCTAGTGTGATTATAATTTTTGAAATTGGTGAAAGGTAAAAAAATGTTATTTACAAATTATATATAGATATATAATTACAATAAAATTGAGTGTTTTTTTAAAATTTTATTATTTTTATTTTTAGAGGACTCTTATAAGAAGAAAATGAATCCAATCAGAGTATAAACCAAGTTGGATTGTTATGAACTTCATCACTTACCGAAGCACTTTCTGTTTTATTTTAGTAATTTTACTATTTTTTATCGCTTTCGCTTTTATAAGCAGCACTCTTATCAATGTTTTTGTCATCTATCATTCCAAATAAACATTACTGGTGAACTTAAATTTGCCGCTATTTATTCTTTTTAAATTTATAACAGAAAATGTTTTATGTTTGGAAATTTTTTTTTTTCTTATCTCACTTGGTTGGTTCAATAGCAACATTTTAGACCAAGTACATGCACCCGTGCCGTCTCTTGCAGAAGGGAGGCGGCTAGCTTCTATTGTGATGGAGCACCATCTGACTTGGCTCCGTGTCGTTGTTGAAGAAGAAGAGAAGTGCCTTCCGGGAGAGTTTTAGGGAGAACTACCCCGCATTTGAGTATCGTACGGGGCAAAATATTGAACATCACAAGTGAGTCGGGGGGGGTGCAAGAAATGAGGCACTTAAGGCCTTAAAGGCTTATATCCCCAAATACTAAGGTGAAAAGGTGTAGAAGATATTAAAAAAGGTAACTGCAAGATATAAAGGGGGGTAGGGGACTTGAAATCGCGACCGAGTACCAGCTTGGTCAACTATGAAGCAAGGCTGCAGGAGTTATTAGAAAAACAGGGAAATTTACAAGTTGGGAATACAATATCAAAAATTCGTCCACGAATAGGTGGGAAAAATCACACGCAGGGGATAATTTTTTAAATAGATGGTAATATATATACAAAACAAAATAATTATGATGAGTAGGTAGATCAGTTTCGAACAGAAATCGTTCTTGGGAAAGTTCAATTTTAAACACAGATAGTGAGCAATGTTGTTATTGAGAATGGTGAAGTTAGGCAGGAGGAACCAGTTGAGACATGTGATGAGCTTGTAGATGAGTAACTATGTAGACAATAGGGATGATGCAGGGCACTGGTAATGATGAATTATCTGCATTGGATGATAAGAAGGGGTTCCAGGGCCAAAAGGCATATATCCCCATTTACTAGCAGAGGAAAATAAAATCGAATATGCAAGTTAATTATAAAACTCATAATAAATAAGTAGGGGGGATGGGCTTTATAGTACTTACATGACTTGATCTCGGGGTATCGGCGAGGACGCAGATTTATTTAAAATAAAAGGGAAGTTACAAAAGGGAATACAAAAATTGAATCATCTATTCGCAGGTGGGAACTGGTGGTCACGCGCAGGTGATTTTATATTCTTGATTACATAAAAAGACGTATTTACAATATATACAATCGCAGTTGCTTGTGTTCTGTGTAAAAAATAGGGAGAAGTTGGTAAGAAAAGAGCGAAAATAAAGAGTAAAGGACGGAAGTTTAAGCACTGAGAGTTAAAACAAAACAAAAATTTTTTTTTGGTTAAGGATGTTCTGCCATCTATCGACGAACAGTGTAACTGAAAGCAGATTGGGTTTGTCATTTAAAGATATTTGAAATTAAATTAAAAATAGTAAAATTTAATATAAAATAAATTTTAAGTTATTATAAATAAAAGAATAATTTGTAGCATTTAAATAAAATGGAATTATGAGAAAATTTAATTTTTTAGTAAATATTATCTATTTTTCGAAAGAAAAGTTATAGAGGTTTGTGAATGCATTACTTCTTTAAAAATTAAACTAAGATAATAAAAATAATTAAAAATAATAAATAAAATTAAAAATTGGAGAGCTGAAATAAAAAAATTAAATAGTTTTGCAGAGAATTTAGGATAGTTTTAAGATTTAGATTTGAGTTCTTTCATAAATAGTTCATTCTTTGGAAGTTGAGTCCTGTTGGTGATTTTGTAGTTCTGAAAGATACGAAGTTCTTTTTTTGAAAGAGTTCTTTCGTTGAGGATTTAAAAAGAAGATTGATGCTGAAAAACTTGAAGTAGAACTTGGACAGGAGCAGGAATAACAGAGATGCGGAAGACGATGTTTCAGGGGGCTCATGGCGCCATCTGTTAGTTGGTTGAATATGCTGGCTGGAAGGTGAAGAGTTGAAAGGCTTGATTTGATCCTGGTACCAGATTTAACATCACCAGCGCCATCGAGATTCCTTGATTTTTGAAACAATGTCTTCAAAAAAGTCACCAGCTGATTGAACCTCAGCTCTAATGCTCACCAGCGACGCTTGTTGCCACTGAGCCACGAGTATGTTATGTTTCGGAACATATTGAACTACATCTTAAAATTACATGAATTTTTAAGATATCCTTCCCAACTTCAAGATGCGTGGTCGCATCTTAAAATTACGTAAACTTTAAGAGATATATCACTTTTAAAAACAACATATTCGTAAAAGCAAACACACACACACATATATATATATAGTATAATAATCCTACGATAAAAAAAATAATGGCCACAGTTTGATTCAATATTGAAAACTTTGAAAGTTAATTTATCAGCAAAGATATATAAAATTTACTAACATGATCTTACAGAATTTACAATCAAAAACAGGGGTTCAGGTAGCCTGTGTCGAAATCTGTGGAAAGTCACACTTTGTGGATTTTAGAGTCTATTATTCTCATTCTCTTATATTTATTCACTTTTTTTATTTCTTCTTAAGAGCAGTTGGATAAATTGAGATAATGCAGCTTATGCGAGAATAAATCTCAAAACACCTCCTCAACTTTACTTATCCTAAGCATAATCAAAACCTTTTTTAGAAGAAGAAAAGGTAGATTTGAAAACTTTTAATTTTAATTTGAATAATCAAATGATGCGGTTTTTGATTCAGAACGGAAACTAGTTAATTTATAAAGACTATGAACAATTTTAAAAGATATATAAAGTAAATTGTTATTTGAAGACTAAGTGATGCGTTTGTTTAAAAAATCTACTAACTTGGGTTCACATATCTAGCATATAAACAATATGATTTTAAGGAAAGATCATTGAAATTGAAATTGAGGCAAATAATGCAATTATTGGATTTCATGATCGCATTAAGAATTTCTAAAATGTATTATAAAAGTTACAAGTTGCAAATCAAAGGCATTTTATTTAAAAAACTTTTGCTATTTGAATAATATAGAATTTGGATAATAAATTTCAATGATTTTAATAATATCGAAGAAAAATTTAATGCTTGTTGATAAATAGTCAGGAAAAATTTGAAGAGATTAAAAACAAAAAAAAAAGTATTTATAAAAATAAAAAAGAATTTAAAGCTGAATACCATTTTTATATATGTACATTTGTTTTCATTTCCATTTAAATGTTGATTTTAACTATTTCTTATTTTAATGTTTATGAATTCTGTGGAATTATTATATTCAATTTTTATACAATTTGTATGCAATCTACTATTCATTATAAAACCAATATTTCTGATCTAAATGCATTGAAACTTCAGGTAAAAGTTTTCTTTAAATGTATGAAAGGAATAGAGCATGGAAATTATCTTTATTAAATTATATTTATTTTAGTTTTTAAAAGGAGAATTTGCTGCATATTTAAAAAAAAAAAAAGCTTTGTGTCGACAAATTTTAATTTTGCACAAATGTATAACTAATTAAGATATAAATTTGATAAAAGTGCATTACCTACATAATGATATTTCCAACTTAAGAACCCTTACAAAAAAAAACGTTTCCCCCCCCCCCCCCGAATAATCAAGTTTCACAACAATATCACATTTTTGTTTTTATCATCCAAATATTAAAGTAAAAAATTATATTAAAAAGAAAAAGGTGAAAATTATATTTTTATGTGAAATTAAAAGGTTTTAAGTATTTTTAATTAATCAAAGGCAAAATGTTTTTAGTCCACGACATTTCACACTAAAAGGCTTTTGTTAAGAAGAGGAATTGTAGAAAAAATGTGGGACAGATTTTAACTCATTCTCTAAAACAAAGCTTAGAAAACTTTACAACCTTTAAGGGAAAATAAAACTTTTTTTTAACAATAAAGAAGGCGAACTTGGTAATTTAGTATCACTTTAATATAATTACATCATTTTTGAAAGTAATATTACTATTTAAAAATTGTTTTTAGCTTTTTCTCGGAAGAAACTTTTATGCTTTTTGTTTCCCGTGAAACACCATGACGCAAATATTTTTAGTCCAAATATTACAAAATTTGGTATAAAGGTTTGGTTTTCTTAAGTGTTTCCATGGATAGATCTTGGAAATGATCCCAGCTATACAAATACTCTTTACTTTGTTAAACTTGGAACTACATGTAAATTTTGAAAGAATTTTGGTTCGACAACATTTAAACCAACGCAAAATAATAAAGATATGAATTTGCCATATGTGCATTCCCTGTACAATGTTTGTGCAAACAAATACAAACTTAGAAATTTAAAACTATTAATTTGGTTTTGAGTCATGCTTTGTAACAATATCACTTTTTGTCCATTTTTACATTTATTTTAGCTTATAAAAAATTAAAAAAAAATAATAATGAAATTTTTTAAGGGAAATCCTTAGTTGCTAGATATATTCAATCCAAAAATATGTACAATAATTTCAAAGAAATTCCTCCCGAAGGTGCTCGTGTATCTTAATGGTTCTGCCCTTGTAACAAAATATCTATATGCAGATATTATTCTTTTATTAATAGTGTTAAATACATTTTTTCGGTAGAAATTTGGTATTTGATTCTTCATTTTTTTTTGTGGTAAGTTAGTGAAGAATAGTTTTCTACTCCATATATATATATATATATATATATACACATATACACATACATAAATATCCACATATACACATACATAAATATTCACAACATATTTTTCTCATTAGTTTCAACAGCCTTTTTATTGTAATTTCTTGATAGGAAGTACGCTGTATTATTCTGAAATAAAATAAACAAAAACTAAGCAAATTAATTTACAAAATATTTCTTAATTTCCCAATTTAAAATGGCCATACACTTTTTTATAGTAGAATTTCTTACAAACAATGGAAATTTGAATCTTAAGTTTTAATATATATATGTGTGTATATATACTTTAATGTATATATACACTTATGCTATTTTAAAGAATAAGATGCAGTTTTCTATCACATTGAGTGACAACAGCCACAATAAATAATATAAGAGTTGCAAATAATAGAAAAGCTTCAAAATAAGTTTCCAACTTTTCTAAATAAGTGCAACGTTTGATGACAATTCCAGATAAATAATGATAATAATAAAGTAGAGATTGGAGCAGAGCGGCTTTGTCTGTATTCACATTGCTTTTAGTAATCTTAATATATTTTAAATGTTTTAAGTTATCTGTATTTTAAAATTTGTATGTCTATATTTACTTAATTTATGAAAATATATATTCTCTGTAAACTATTTCAGAGCAGACAGGTGATATAAAATATTCGGTATACTAATGAAAATTGAAGGAGAAATCCCAGTGAAATAACATATGTCCTCAATTAAAAATGCATACTTTTGAGTTGTCGTCAGTTTCAACGTGACAAAACGCACAACTGGATCCCCTCAATGGTCCAGGGCACGTATTTACCCTTTTCTTGGAATCGGCATGCTTCAGGATATGAAAATTATAAAATATACTTTTAATTCAAGGATTCAACCGTGGCACAGTTTTAACATGAGCAGCTAACGTGCAGGAGAGCTCAGGGTCAAATCTGCTGGCGGAGTCTGGCAACTAGTCAAATGACAATTTTCTCTATGGTTGCTATAGTAATGGAGGTAACGACAATCGTTGACGATTTGTGACCTATTTTTAATACGCTTTTATTAGTTTCACCTGTATGTTTGTTTGTTTGTTTGTATGTATGTTTGTATGTATGTAACTGACTCTTTGGGCTCGGTTTTGCCCTACTTTAAGCGATCCGATTTAATTTAAACGTTGTAGACTTATCAAGGACCGCCGACAATAAAATATTTTGATAAGTTTATTATCTCATCATGATTAGGATCGCCGGGATTAGTGATTAAAATACACAGAATTTGAAAAGTCATCTTGATCGGAGTATCATTTTCTCCTGGAGATCTGTTTCTCCTCATACATACTATTTAAGCTGCAAAGAAACATTTATAGACATCTTTCAGACATTCAAACCTACGTGTTACAGCGGCGCAACGAATAACGCTCCTGACTGCGGATTTGGAGATTCCCTGTTCGAATCCTGGCTGGCTCGACATATTCGCATTTAACCTTTGTTTTACTCACAATTAAATTGTTGTAAGAACCAGTCCACTGTACCGGGACTTCATTTAAATATCGTAGTTTAAAAACACTGAAAAACATGCTTTTAGAGTTAATCAAAGTAAAAAGTAAATTAATTGTTTAAAAAAACAAAGAAACACGCTTTTAGAGTTAATCAAACTAAAAAGTAAAAAATAATTGTTAGCATAAGAATAAAATTACTGACGAGAAAATGAATGTCACTGTTCTAAAAGCGTGGGGTGCTTTATATGACATTTTTAAACTAACTCTTCATTTCGGAATGAAACTAGTGAAAAATTATAACGATTGATATCGAGCACCCCACGCTTTTAGAACAGTGACATTCATTTTCTCGTCAGTAATTTTATTCTTATGTTAACAATTATTTTTTACTGTTTAGTTTGATTAACTCTAAAAGCGTGTTTTTTAGTTTTTTTTAAACTGTTAATTTATTTTTTACTTTTTAGTTTGATTAACTCTAAAAGCGTGTTTTTTTAGTTTTTTTAAACTATTAATTTATTTGCAGTTCGGCTCCAATATTTGAGCCAAGTTGTAACATAAAATAAAATCATTCCCCTGTTCAAAAACTGTTCATGGCTGCTTTGATATTTTAGTGGAAAATTTCAGTGCTGCAAATTAAACACATACATATAAATTATGTGTTTTGTATAATTTCAGAAAAAATAAAAAAACGAATATTTTAAGAAAAATGTGGGAACCCAAAATATGTTTTTCATTAAGTTAAAATTTGCAACAAAATGATTCGCTCATTTTCTATACAAATAATAATAACAAATAATAGTAACCTCTCATTTTACTGCTGTAAGTAAAAATTCATGTACAGAAAACACAAAAGTTGATACAATTATGAGACTATAAATTAAATATTATTAATAAAAGAGAAGCCAATCATATTAATTGAAAATTAACAAATCATTATTTCGTTAAGTAAGAAAAAGATTAAAGAATCAAACTTATTTTCATTTTCTTGAAAAAAATCTAGAATTTTAAGTATGTATCAAAAACTTGGAAAACCAGAAAAGGTAATATAGTTTAATTTTACGTAATGAATATGAAATTGTTAGAATCGTCAAGAGCAATTTTACTCCATTACGCCACTTAATATATAAATATTGTTTGGTGATGGCTGAAAGGCATTTAGATAATTTTAATTTAATGCTTTCTTTTTAACATAATTTAAACATTTTTATGAAACATTGTTGATGATTTTTTCATGATAAAGTTTCATGTCATCGGAATAACTGCAATAAAAATTAGTTTCATTTTTATTCAAAATTCTTCTAATCAACTGACTAAATCAATCTTAAAACTAAATGGAAGAATTAATATTTAAAATTATCCAGTTCATTGTAAATCTAATTTTTAGCTGGAATTTATGGGGAACTTCTACCATTGGGCTAAATAAGCATACCAACAATCCTATCTTAAATCAAGAATTTAAGAAAGTAATGAAGAAAGAAAAACAAAGAGTTTTACTTGATACAATTTCTCTGATAGGGAATCAATTCTAGGTAAATCTATTTTCGTGACGGAATTTTAATTATTTTCAAATCAGTGTATTAAATAATACGCTAGATGGCACAAGTATACAATAAACCTCGTTTTATCGTTCCTGTTGAGAGTCAGAGGGGGATATACTGAAAGAGTTATATAACCAACAATTTTATCAAAGTTCTAATTTTAGTAAGATTTTTAAAATTTAAAGTTATGTAAGATTTGAATAATAATATGGGATTTGAAAGTAAGAGATATGGCCTAATTAACATAGTTGCAAGTCGAAAATTACTCTGATCTGTTGAGCATTAATTTATTTTTATTTTAACACAAAATACAATAAATAATAATAATAATAATAATGCTTTCTTGACATTTTTTTTTTTTTAAACATAATTCACGAAATACTGAATGCACGTAATTTAACGATTATACACTGATTGAGCAATATTTACTTGAAATAAAAATCGCCATATATTTTGATAATAAATCCCTTCTTTATAATTCAGTAATTATTATTACTGTTGGAACTAAATCGAAATACTGTTTCGTATCATTTTTAAAATCTTCGAATTGATAATTATTTGAATTTATAATCAATCAAAAATATTGCTCGTATTTTTGTTTTAATATTTGAGTAAACTAACAATTAAGTGTGCAAACCGAACTTTAAGTATAAATTAATACTTTGAAATAAGATGAAACTTTTAATGTAATTTTTTTTTAATTTAATGAATTTTAAACTGATTTTTGATTCTTTCTTCTTAAAATTCAAATTCTAATTGAAAAGGTATAATAATACAATTCGTAAAAATAGTTATAATAATATTTTGAAGATTTCTTGCTTTTCTTTATTTTATTTCATTGAATATGAAAAATAAAATTGTCAGGAAAAGCATTAGACTGTGCAAAATATTGTAATGTAAAGCTTACTTCTATAAATGTATTATGTATCTATATATGTATTTTTAGAATAATGCTGTTTGTAGAAATGTTCAGAAATTAAGTTGTATATTTTGGATTTTATTACTATTTAAAAATAATATTTTAAATGCTTCTTAGGATTTGAGAAATTTTTTCTTAACTTTATTAAGTTTTCGTTGTTAAATAAAAAAAAAAATTTTAAAATAGAGAGTTTTTGCATACCGTACGTTAGTTACCGTAGGACGTCCGTTAGCTTTTTCTCCCTAGCGCGCATGCTCATAGGAAACATAATTTCCTATGAGCATGCGCGCTAGGGAGAAAAAGTTAACGGACGTCCTACGGTAACTAATGTACGGTATGCAAAAACTCTCTAATATTTCTCATTTGAGAATTTATTTTCTTTCCTTTTTTTTTTTTTTTATATATGTTTTATAACCATTTTCAATCTCATTTATCTGACATTTCAATTTTCATACTAAAAAATTTCGTAACAATAGGAGAATGTTAATTTAGCAGTAATTTATTAATTAATTTTATTTAGGAAAACGAACCGATGCATTAAGAAGGTTGGTAGGTGAGATATATATTAGAAAGAAATTGGTAGATGAGATATATATTTATAGAAAAAGTAATAATTAAAATTTTAGTTGAGAAAAACGTTCCATTCAAGAGACACAACTACATATATATGCTAGATGCTAGACAAGGGATGGGCAAACTACTGCCCGTGGGCCAACTAATGTTGCCGGAAGGTTCTATCCGGCCCGCGGAATTTTAATTTGTCGGTCCGAGGCAAATTAAAAGGAATATATATTTATATATTATATATCCATCTCCTTTCTACTCTTATTAAATATTATTTTTTTCTCCCTTTTTTTCAAAGGACTGATTATCTTTTTACTTTCTCTATTTTTGTTCTACAAAACATAAATCGACGGAAATAGCAAGCACAGACAGCTTTCAATGGATAAAGTGTTAAAAGCGGAAGTTCTTTGTTAGTTATAACTGTAGATTGGCGCCAACAAGCGTTATCTCTTTCTCGGGTAGCAGACATATGGCAATCCAATATAGGTGAATTAAACCTCACATGTGGCAGACTGCGCATTTTAAGCTTCAGCCAGCGGCTTTTTCTTTTGGCGCGAGTTGTAATATTATTGATTGCGTATGGAAAGTTTGTGGACATATAGCATCATTGTGAATAGTGGTGAAATTATTAAAAGTATAGAGTAGCTAGTGCTTATTTGGGTTATTCGTAAAATATTTCAACCCCAAAATGGCTACTAAAAAATGTAAAGTTATTTCAGAGTGCCGTACTTTTAATGACGTATGGACATGGACATATTTTTTGTATATTGTTTCTAAAATTTTAGAAAAATTTATCTTGGCCCGCCAAACTTCTTTTCTTTTTTGTTTTTGGCCCGCGACCGAAAACGTTTGCCCATCCCTGTACTAGACTATCAATCAGCATCATATCAGGCTAGTATTGATTAGCAAATTTGGCAGATGTCCCCTTGATTGATTTCTTGGTAAACTCCCTACAACTGTCAAGGTAGATCGCCGAGATTCTGGGGCGATCGGGAGCGTCTGCTTATCAGACCCTAAATATACTCTATTGGGGAGGCAGCTAGTCGTCTTGCTGGATCCAAGTATGCAGATGGAATGCAATACTCAAAAAAGTTATGCCCTATAATTGGAATTTCTTCTTTTTTACAAGCCATCCGGATGCTCAATTTCGGTTCTATAGAGTTCTAGATATTAATTTGTTGCCCGCCAATATTTAATCATTTGTAGATAGGATTGAAAGGTTTTGCATATGAAATTTCGTTAAAACAGTTAATAATTTTCATTACATGACTTTTTAGATCTTTACTTATGATAAAATCTTTAGAGGCTTCGGTAATAATTAGACCTTGAAATCATAACAGTATATTAAAGGATGCCTGTCGCCGTTTTCTTTTCCTTTTGTATTTATGTAGTAATTTTACTCTCACTAAACCACTTTCTTACAATAACAATGTCAAATTTTTTACATTTTAAGAAATTACTCATTTGGAAAATGGTGAACAGCTCTCTTTAGACAATAGTTAACTTTCAAGTAATATTAGCTTTACTTATTTTATTCCAAATTCCAACTGTAAAGTTAAAAAATCCTTCATATATATATATATATATGTATATAAATTATTTAAAAAAAAAATTATTATCATTATTCATGGTAATTTTGCCGGTATTTGAAGACGCAATCATTTCGTTATAATTTCTCTGATATTTTCAGTTGTTTATTTTAAAATGTGTAGCAAATAGAATGAGACAGTTTTAAGAATCACTCATCTCAGAAGTTTTAATCTCTTTAGATATCTTTTTTCCCAGTATTCTATGGAATAATTCCTTCTGTATATATTTCTCTCGCGATTAAAACATCTAATTCATCAGTTTATTGATTTTTTTTCATATGTAATACTTTTAAAGTTTGTGTCAATATCTAAATAATATCAAACAATCATTTATCAAATAATCATCACAATAATCATTTTCAGATGTTTTTAGTCTATTTTATAACTATGAATGTTTCTACTTATATTTATTTTTAATAAATAAAAAAGAAAACAGTTAAAAAACTAGTGCTTTCCATTATTTCTTTTAAGCATAATATTTTGCTTATTTACCCATTTTGATTCTTCTAGGACAGGAGTTCATAACAATTTTTTTTTTTTTTTTGACAACTGTTACAAGCAAAAAACTGTAAACCCTAATTCTCGAAAGAGCAGACTAGCGATCAGACACAATCTTCTGCTAAAAAAATTGATCTTTCAACCAATTCCATTATATGGTCAAAATCTTAGAATGTTGAAGATTTTTCAGAACCAAAATAAATTTTCAAATTTTCTAAGCCTTTCCACTAGAATGCCCTAAAATTCACAGAGAAGCTATTCAAAATATGCCTGCATACCATCCTGGGGCTACTAGCTCCAAAAAGAAACCTCATGCAATGTATGACATGGACTATGAAGTCTTTCCCCAACTCAAAAGAGTTTGTGGATTCTATAGACCGAATTGCTGAAATTACTAATTTGAGGAGCTGATTTTGGTTTCTTTAATTTTAAATTTCATTTTTCAACGATATGCACCTTAAAATGTATAAATGCTGGTTGTCTTTTATTTATTTATCAATATCAAAAAAATTTATAAATTAAATGGTGACGTCATCTACTGGACATTGTAGCTATTAAAAATAAAGATAAAAAATATTCCGAGAAACTTATGCCAGCTTTTAACTTTATGTTCATCTTTTCAAAGCTTTCTTAATAGCTTTCTTTCTTTTTACATATTTATTTTATTTCATTTTGTTAAGAAATCGTTGGACGGGGCCTTAACTGTACCAACTTTTGTTTTTAATTGCTTTTCCTTATTTTATCTTTTCATAACTGTTATCATTTTTATTTTAATTGTACATTTTCTTTTTATTTTTATAATTGACGAAACACCATATGTTTCCATTAACTAACACAAAATTCCAAATAATTTAAAATTTTCCTATTAAGGGAAAATTTTGTTTGCAACAAAAAGTAAATGTGAAAAAAAGGAAAATGAAAATAAAAGAACAAAACTTATGCAATTTGGTTTTATTTATTTCAGAGGTCTTCCTTTCATGTTATCCCTGCAACATACTTCAGTAAACATGGTATACGAAGGATAATGGCAGAAATATATGATTGCATAGATTCACACATTTTAAAAACTGGAGAAAAATACTTTAAGTAGTAAGGATTACTCCCCCCGCATTTTCGTGTCATAAGGAACTGAACTCCATAAAATTACGTGAACAACTACTACTATGAACTTTCATTTGGATTTCTCTGTTTTATGTAATTTATGCAATAAAATAATTATAATTTTATGCAATAAAATTCTTAAATTTATTTGAAATATTTAAATTAACCTAAAGATGCTTTAGTGGATATTATTCGAAGGGATTTTTATGAATTATAATTATTCCAGAATTCACCAATGTATCGTTAAAACTCCTGAGAATCCAAAATATACATTACTGTGAAGGTCAATAAAGCAAACACATGGCGACATACAACCATCTTGTTTACATATTTTTTAATAATTAAATGTGCATCATTCGCTTAGGAAAAAAAACCGTTAAACCCCTACCAGTCAGTCAAACTTTCGATGGGAGATACGTTGCACATATTGTCACAAGCGCCATCGAGTTTCCTTAGTTCTGTAAAAGAACAGACTACAACATGCCGCCATCAAATTTGAACTTCGGAAGTCCTGCACACATCGCCACTGGACCAAAAATCGGACAACTAACACATTTTAAAGAATGATTTTTTAAAATAAATTGTGTTAATATCGTTGTTATAAAAGGTTGCCTCTAAAATCTGAAGAAAACACAATTTATTAAAATAGCATAATTACTACATATCTAAAACGTAATAAAGCTTTTGATTATTTTTAAATCCAATTTTACATCTTTCGATTTAAATACTTATAATTTTATAGACAGTTGTGGGGAATAATAATAATAGCAGAAAAAATGACTTGGAGGAAATAATTTCTCCTATTAAAGTTGTATATCTAGAATTTTTATATATTTTTAAATATTATTTGCAGTTAATAAAAATTTTTTTACTAACTGAAACTTTCGTTATTTAGGTCAATAAATTTTTCGTACTCTAATGAGCCTTTGATTTAAATTATTAATTGACTCAAGGGTGTTACAAGAACTTTTCTCCTTAAAAATGTGAGTTTAATAATAAAAAAAATATTTTCACTTCAATATTATAATTGTAAAAGGTTCTATTCAAAATAATACATACACTTATATACACTCATGTCCATAAATTAAGGATAATGAAGTTCAGGCAAAGAAAGAGACAGAAGCAAAACAAATTTGACTTATTTGTAAAGTCTATTTATTAAACAAAAGATAAAGAGCAAAAAAGATGCTATATGTTTGACATAATTAATAAAAATTGCGATTTTTACTCCCTGGAGCAAATTTCAAAAAAGAACCTTTTTACAAAAAACAGTATAACATGGTTAGTATGATGGTTAATATGGAGTATGTCTTCCGGACGATGCAATACAGGCCTTATAACGCCTAGGCATGCTGAGTATCAAATTATCAATCTGATCTTGGGGAATATTACACCACTCATCAAGCAATGCCCTCCGAAGTTCCGGTTGACAGGTGGGAGGGGGTTGACGAGCCGCAATTCGTCGGCCAAGCATACACCACACATGCTTCATACGGGTGGCCAATCCATACTCCAATTGAAGGCATTCGTCTACAATGTTTACAGCGTGAGGACGGCCGTTGTCATCCATAAACAGAAATTCAGCACCCATGACGATTCGAAACAAACGTACATGTTGTTCCAGAATGACATTCCGACAGATGTGGCCTGTCATCGTTACACTCTGAACATGCAGGTCAGTTCTGGAACCAAGAAAAATTCCTCCCCAAACGAGCCATCCTGCACCACCGTAACGGTGTCGTTCAATGGTGTTCTCTTGGTGGTAACGGGTACCTGGCGCTCTCATATGAATGTCCGGCGAGAATCAGACTGCAAACTAAACCTGGACTCGTCGGAAAACATCACACCAGACCACTGTTGCGGTGTCCA
>BPLQ01011130.1:55658-75508 GCA_021605075.1 Caerostris darwini | reverse complement strand
TATATATATATATATATATATATATATATGTATTTATGTATATATATATATATATATATATATTTATTTATGTATATATATGTATGTATGTATATATTAAAAAAATTCATTCATTCATACAAGAGAGATTCGTAAAAAAAAAAGCATTGCTACTGATATTTTCTGTTGAAAATTAAATTTTTATTTTATACGAGGGTAAGATGAACAGTTCTCGGCCTGACACAGAGATGGTCCTCCAATCAGCAAAAATTAATGTTTCCTGCCTTGGTGCACGTGTCATTAGTTCGTATGACAAGTTTCAAGTTGTTCTCTCAATTAGTTTGTTTGCAAGAATTTTTGCATTAGACGCCTTGCGTGTTTTTCGTTAAAATAGATAAACTTGAATATCGTGCGGTCATAATATTCTTCGTTTTAGATGGATTATCCCGTATGGAAATTCATCCGAAGCTGAGAAAATTTTACGGGGTCTCTGCTTCTTCCATGTGAACAGATAAAAAGGGGACAGCTGAATTTAAACATGGTAGCACATCCCTCAAAGATCACCCACGTGAAGGATGGCCAAAAGCCGCAATCACACCGGAAACTATCGAAAAAGTGCATGACATCCTGTTGGGCAATAGGCGAGTGAAGGTGAGTGAGATACCTGAGACTGTGGGGATATCGGAAGAAAGGGTGCGAAACATCTTGCACGAAGAATTAGGGATGCGAAAGCTCTGCGGGAGATGGGTGCCGCATTTGCCGACCAAAAGTAAATGAACAAACGATTTTCACAGCAATCTTCGGACCAATTCAATAGGGATCCGACCAATTTTGTCCGGCGATGTCACCATGGATGAGACATGAGTCCATCACTACACGCCAGAAACAAAACAACAGTCCTAGCAGTGGGTGGAAGCCGATGGTTCAGCGTCAAAGAAAGCGAAATCAATCATATCTGCCGGAAAGGTCATGGCCAGAGTGTTTTGGGACGCGAAACGGATCCTGTTAATTGATTATCTTGCAAAAGGCAAAACAATTACTGGCGAATATTACTCCAACCTTCTTGATCAGTTGGATGCCAAAATTTCTGAGAAGATGCCTGGATTGAAGAAGAAAAAAGTCATGTTTTACCAGGACAAAGCACCTGTGCACAAGGGTCATCATTGTTGAATAATGATGTCGAGTGCCTGAACGCGAAGCGTTCATCTACTCAATGGTATGTGAAGTCAGTAGGAAAGAAAAGACATGATAAATAGATAATAGTAATCGTATGATTTGAGAGGAAGAAAGTAAGAAAAATGTAAATCATCGGTGATGGAAACGTAAGAAGAAATTTATGATCAGTAAATATGCGTTGAAGTAAAATATCTAAAACGCGATAAGTGAGCAGGAAATATGGTGGTTTGAGGCTTCGATTCCATTTAGAAGTAGAGAAAGATACTTGTATTTTCCATTCAATTGCGTAAATATAGTTTGTGCCTTGATGAGAGGGTTTTCGTGAGTAGCAATGGTATTGAAGAAATTTCTAGAAAGTTCAGTAATATAGTTGTCAATAGAATCAATTTTTAAATCTTGATGAATTGCAGAGTTGCGGACAAATCAGGGTGCACCAGTGATGATATGAAGAAGTTTGTTTTGAATAATTTGTACAGATTTCTTGTTAAATTGTGCAGCTAGACCCCAGATTGGGGCAGCATAGGTAAGGATAGGCCTAAGAACTTGTTTGTAGAGAAGAAGTTTGTTTGACAAAGTCAATTTAGAAAATTTATTAATGAGTGGTCGAGTGAGATAAAATTTTTTCCAACATTTTTCTTTGATTTTTTGAATAGGAGCTCGAAACGTAAGTTTATTGTCTATAATTAAGCCGAGATGTTTAATATTAGTTGCCCAATCAATTTGTTGATAAAAAAGGGAGAGATTAATATATGGTTGTCTGGCGTGTCCTTTTCGGAAAATGATGGCTTGAGATTTAGAGACATTAATTGCAATGCGCCGTTTAGTTAGCCAATCCTCTAGGATATTCAGAAAATTTTGAAGAGTATTGATGACATAAAGAATAGAAGCACCTTCGGCAAGAGCAGCAGAATCATCAGCAAATACGCAAGTGGAAATGTTAGTGCATTGAGGAAAGTCGTAGGTAAAGATATTGTAGAGAATAGGACTGAGCACGCTTCCTTGAGGTGTACAGCACTAATACGACCGATTGTGGAGAATTCATTATGAAGCCGAACTTGAAAGGTTCTATTTTTAAGATAATTTGTAATTATAAGTGTGATCCAAGTTGGAAATTGAAGTTTAATCATTTTGTAGATCAGTCCATTGTGCCACAGTCGATCGAAAGCTTTTTTGACATCTAGAAAGACAAAAAAAATTTATAGTTATATCCTTCAGTGATGATATTGGTGACACGTAGAAGTTGATCACAAGTTGAGTGATGTTGACGGAATCCAAATTGTTCTGCTGGAATTTTGGAATTTTTATCGCAAAAAGAAGTATTATGTTTCACTAAGAGTTTTTTGTAAAGTTTTCCTGTACAGCTAAGGAGACTGATGGGCCGATAATTTTGAGGAAATTTCCTATCTTGGCCAGGTTTAGGGAACATGATGATATTTGCTTTTTTCCAGATAGGAGGGAAGTAGTGATATTTAGTACAGCTGTTGTAGATTTTTGTAAGATGAGTAATGGCATTAAGGGGGAGACACATTAAGGCTTTATTTGGAATGTTGTCAGGTCCAGAAGATTTCCGAATGTTGAGATTCTTGATTAAGTTAATTATGTCAGATGGAGAAAAAAAAATATTGTTATGATAATTTTGATGATCAGCTAGAAAGGAAGTTACTGTATTTTCAACAAGCTCAATTTCTGAGTAATAGCAAGGTTCAGTGTTTTCTTGAAAGGAGAGTTCAAGGTTTTCAGCAAAAGAGTTCGCTTTATCAGAAGATGAGAATATAAGACCTGAGGATCCAACCAGGGGAGGAATTTTGGGATATTTATTGGTAAAATGTTTGTTAATTTTGAAGAGAGAATTATCTTCTGTATTTAGGCCTAATAAAAATTCATTCCCTCTGTCATTTTTTAATTTGTGAATCATTTGCTTTATTTCTTTTTGAAGTTTGTTGAGGGATTGCTCGAACGGAGGAAACCTGGTATCTTGCCATAATTTTCGAATTCTGTTTTTTTCTGCAATTTTAAAGGTGATTTCAGTAAGAAGTTTTTGGTGTGGTGTACTGAGTTCTTTAGATTTGCTAGCAAGGTTGATAGCAGAAGTAACAGCATAGTTGAGTTTATCAATTTTTTTGTCAATATCTTGAATATTGGAGATGACTGGATTACCAGGAATGCTTTGAGAGAGAATTTTAGCAAAAATATTCCAATTGGTATTTGTGATTATGCTATTGAGGATGGGCGTAAATGAATTATGAGAGACTTCAACTATCACAGGGTTATGATCACTGGAAAGATCGTTGATAGAAGACTCAGGCCCGGAGTTTAAATTTTAAGAAGTGCGATGTCAAGAGTACTATTGCAGGGATTGTACAGGCAGAAATATGTGGGATCATTAGGAGCAATAACATTGAATGCATTAAGATTTGTCCATTCGAAGAGAATAGAACCATTTATGTTGTTGCGTCCATTATTCCATGCAGGATGCTTGGAATTGAAGTCACCAAGTAGAAGTACTTGTTGATTGGAGTTCGCTATTGTATCAAGTTCTTGTGTGAGAAATCTACCAATTGGAGGGCGATAAATGCTAGCAAATGTAATTTTTAGGTTATTCTTAAGATTAATAACGATAGCAGAATTTTCAAAGCTGGTTGTAGTAAAATGAATTTGATGATGATTAAAATTTTGATGAATGCAGATAGCTGTGCCTCCTCCTCTGTGGTTAAAACGATCGGAGCGATATATGATATAATTTGGAATTTTGAAGGAATCGCCTGGCCGACGATGTGTTTCTTGGAGAGCAATTACATGAGGTTTATTTTCAGATATAAAATTTTGTAGTTCATTAATTTTTCCTTTAAGACTATTGGAGGTGCACAAGGGTGCGTTGGCGATGGGAAAACTGCGGGATTTGGGGTGCTATTTGCTCGGCCATACCCCTATTCTCCTGATTTGGCACCCTCAGTCTTTCATTTATTCCCAAACTTGAAGAAATTTGTTTATAGGAAGCGCTACGCATCCAATGAAGAAGTTGAGAGGGCCAAAGATGAATATTTTCACAACCTTCCCGACTCTCACACACGGGAAGGAATACTATTGTTGGAGAAACGTTAAACCAAGTGTGTTGAAGTCAAAGGAGATTATGTAGAAAAATAAAATCATTTTTTAACTGTAAGTCGCAGTCTTTCATTGTTAGGCCGAGAACTTTTCACCTTACCCTCGTATAATCAGATTAATTATAAATTGAACATAAAATTGAACGGTTCAATAGAATTATAAATTGAATTTGGATAAATTGATATAAAATAACTTAAAAGAGTATATATCTCAAAGAAACTGGTCAAGTTAGGTCGGATAAACTAAAACTTATGTAATTTCTATCATGAAATAATCATTAAAATTTTGTTTTTTAATTTGGTGGTTGGGAGGGCATTAAGACTCCGAATTCAAGAACAAGTTCCATGTAAGAAGTTTTAAATTTAAAAAAAATCGATACAACGAATATGATAATATATCGAATTAAGATAATAAACAACGGCCAGATGGAGTGCACTAGTTACATCCAGTTGAAAACCATCCCATAAAAAGGAATTTCTCATCATGCTAGCGTGTGGCAGCTTTGGTGCGAAAGCATTAATTGTAATCGATACTCCACTAGGAAATCCTCCATAACAACGTCCAATTGAAACTTAGAATGGTTGTGTATTGATGCAGCTTAACTTGGTTAGGTTTCCCTGAGTGCTGAAAGTGCATAGCTGTGTTTCAAGTGGGCGTTGCTCACTTGCTGGTTTGTTTATATGTTCTTGATAATTCTTCAATAACTTTATCTTTTCGGTCTTTTTCAAGGTGTAAGGTAAGATTACCTTTTCTTTTTTGTTTTCTCTTCTTTCCGGCTGTTTAATTTTAATAGTCAACCTGAGCCATTCAGCAATTTTTGTGTCCGATGTGGATAATTCTAAATTCAGTATGAATGACGGTCAAAGCAGTACCAGCATGACTTTCAATACTAATAATTACTTCAAAAGCTCAAAATCAATTAATGAATTGGTGTTGCGGTTGGGTGAAAAACGTTTAGAGGAAATTCATATTATATGCACACACAGTGATGCAAAACATAAAATTCCGCGTTCAAATCCTTTTCTTATTCAGGCAAATATTAAAAAACACTTAAATAGACATGATAATATTACTAACATAAAATTTTCGAGGCAAGGAAAACTTATATTTTCCACTGCCGATCCGGTGTGCGCTGCACAGATCTTAAATCTTGACAAAATTCTGGAAACGCCAATTTCTACGGCAGTAACTTTTGAAAATATAACAGAAAGGTTTCTAATCTTTGATATACCTACCAATCTACAATTGTCAGAATTAGCGGCTGAAATTATGCATAAAAATGACATGGAAGTGGTTGAGTTGCGACGTTTTATTAAACTGAACTCTACACAAGAATTTTCTGCGGTACTCGTTACGATCCAGGGAACTTTTTTGCCTGATTCTATTAAGATCTGGTTCACCAATAAAAAATTTCGCCAATTTGTCGACAGAGTCCGACAGTGCTTGCATTGTTATGATTTTCAAATTGTCAATTTTTTTCAAATTGTATAAAAAGATTTTTCTCTGATCACTATATCATAGACACTGATTCCTCAAAAAGTCACGACTCAACTTCAATCGCCGGCATTTCTAGCAATCAAAGTTTTTCATATCGCATTAACCCAATAAACTCTGTTTTCACAGCAGAGGTTTTGGCAATCTGTGTCGCCATAGATGAACTAGTTATTGTTGACAAGGACATTTTAATAATTTCTGACAGTTTTTTCGGCTCTTAATTCACTTAAAAATATTAACATTCATTCTACCTATGTTATTCAAAGACTTGCTTCAAAACTTTTTGTTAGACAAACTTTTAATTAAAATATCACTTTTTTATGGGTTCCTGGTCATTCGGGAATTTTATGGAATGAAAAAGCGGATTCTCTCGCAAAGAATACCACGGAACTCTCGCAATTTATTGTATGGATATCCCCGGAAGATGTCATTGCAAACCTGAAAAAACAATCCTACCTAATCCCGGAAACAAATTACTTTAGCAGTAAATATTATGATTTGATAGGAAACTTTCCAGACATTGTAACTATCACAAAATGGACGCAGAATAGAAGACAGGATATTCTGATTGATCGTGTCATCAGCAGAATGATCGTTACTCCCGCCCTGTTAAATAGATTCAATTTAGATTCCAATCCTTTCTGTAACATCTGTAATGAAGTAAATGATATTTTACACATTCTTTTAAGATGCAGAAAATATTCCAGCTCCAGATTACATCTATGGCAAAAGTTGAATATCGACGTAAATAATATCACATTCAAAGCTTTTTTTATCTAAAATTCTTGATTGCAAAAAAAATCTGACTTTATTTCTCCAATCTCTTAAACGTTTTGATATTTATTAGCTGCACTTCTCTCGGCACTCAGGGGATCCTATAAATCCCTGTTTTTGTTCGCGCCAGTTTCCTTACTGAGCGGAAAATAGATCTCACATCCTTTTTAGTGACGTATAAATAGGGAAAACGAACTGTTCCCATATAGTGATTAGAGGATTATAGTCCTTGTTGCTTCACATCCCCATATACTCGTTCGATTCAAGACCTTGCAACACATCATTGTATTAAGCAAGTATTTTTTAAAATTATATAAATTGTTACCATTTTATAAAGTAACTAGTTATTCATATATTTTTTTCTGCATTAAATTTTGGTTTTTTTTTAAAAAGTACATTTCATAGTTTTTAAAATTTTGTTACTGTTTTATAGAATTATTGTTAGAAATTCATTTTTAACGAGCAAAAATGTGTAAACATCTTATATTTTTTACGTTAGCGTAATTTAAAAAAAGGTGATTACATTTTAAAGTTGAAATAACAAGAATTTTGACAATATCATGTTACATATATTAAACTTTTTATTTCCTTAGTAATAAATAAATTCATTTTTATAAAAGCTTAATATTATCCAGTAAATCTTCACATATGTATATGTCTCTTGGTTATTTTTTTTTCTCAAAATTAAACTTAAGAAATTTTGTATTCATTATAAATTTATCTCCAGCAATGAATTTTGTAATTGATTAAAAAATATTTCAAGTCACTTTACTTAATTCATATATATAAATATATATTTTCCTATTCTTATTTTAATTTACTGTGTTTACAAACCTTGTCAAGAATTGAATTGTAGTCAGTAAAGTTTTTTTTTTTTTTTTTTAACTTACATAAACCTGTAATAATGTTATTGTTTTAATATCTCCCATTGCAGAAGAGTTTAAAACCTTTGCAGTCATGTTATATTTATAAGGTTGATTTCATATGAAAAAAAAAATAAGTTTAAAATTCGGTTTTCAAGCAATTGCACTCAGTTTAAAAAGTTATTACTTGAGAAATAAAAAGCCTTTATACATTTAAACTTTTTGGAAAAATTAATATTATGATAAAAACCAATACAAATTTCTTTCAAACCACATGTTGCAGAAAAATATATTCAAAGGTATTGCCTCAAATTTATTACACCAAGCTTTTCTAATATCCACATTTAAGCCCTAGTTAAGGAGAACTTCAGTTTGGACAATTTCTGTGATATTTCATTTGATTAATTTAAATGTGTAATTATATGAAATTTGAAAGATTTTGTAAATTGACAATATTTATGTTAAGAATTACAGTAACTTTTTTTATTTGAGTATTTCTTTCAAGATAAACATAAATTAATTTAGCAAGATTAACAAACTTTTTTATTTTGTGAAATGAGTGCTTGACTGGACATTATTTATGTGCAGTATATTACTCAGTGTGATTAATTATTTTATTCTGTTACAGTCAAATTTGCATATCTTCACTTGTTCTCTGAAAATTATTTGAATTTTCAAGTAAGAAGACATGTAAATGAATACTGTAAGTCTATTTTAACAACATACCCATAAAATACTGTAAATATTTTGTTAATATATTTAATGTAGGTTTTTCTTAACTATAGTTATTTGCTGTTGGAGGCATAATTTGATATTTGTCTGTTCTTCTAGTGGTTAATTTTTAATTTCATTCAATAATAACTATTCCATTTTGATGTTTACAAAAATGAACATGACTGATACTTAAAAACATATTTTTGCTCTGACTACATTGTGTTTATGTATTTTTAAGTTTTAAACTATGAAGAAATTATTATGTAGAATGTTTTTTTGAGATGTATTATGAAGTATAATTATTAATTTTAATTGTTTGTTAAATATGTATAAAAAAAAATTAGACAACATGTGCAATTTGCTAGTTATTGCTGGTTTTTATAAATTTTAATTGCCCTCATATCTGCAATAAAGAAAATTTAATTTGTGTTTAAAATAATGTAATAACTACTTTCTTAAAATTTTATAGCTTATTTGTTCAGCTTATTACAGTAGTATGTTATGTATAACTCTGTATTCCTGCCTGATATCAAACAAAAACAGAAATTTATGTTGTCTTAATTTCATATCTTGTTAAATACAGTAACTCATGAATGCAATAATACTAATTAAATTCATGTTTTATGAAATAGTTGTGGCTTGTTCTCCTCTAAATATGATATAAATAATAAAAATATTTTTAAAATTTCCCTCTTAAATATATCTTTATGCATTGATGTGTAATTTTTTTAATAATCTTCTCATGATTTTTTTTTCCCTTAACTATCTGAGATTTTTTTAAATTTAACTGATAATTATGTGTTATAATGCAAAATATAAGAATTTATATTGAATTTTTCTGTCACTAGCCTTCCCCATTCAATGATTTTAATCAAATGTGTAGTTTTGTATAATGTCTTTAATTTAAATAATATTAAATTCTCAATAATAATGGTTAATTTTCTTTAATAAATGCCAATTTTTACTAACTTGGCGTTAATTACAAAAGATGTTGTTAAAGCTTCAAACCATGTAAAATAGTATTTTAAAATAATTTGTCTTTCTCAGCAAAGTAATGTAAAATGAAATTTATTTTATTGAAAATCTTTATCAGTAATCAGGAAATAATTGTGACAAAATTGCTTCTAAAATGTGCTTAATGTTTTCTCCCGCCAGTATTTCGATTGAGAACATCTATATACAGAAAAGTTTTGATGACTTGCTTTCATATACCAAACCTCCCTAGAAGTTTTAATGAACTTTTTGTATGTTCACAATTCCAGTGAACTGATTTGTGAACATACCACAATTCCAATGAATTGGTTTGGTCCAGCAACTTCTGGTTTTTTTACAAATTATTAAAATTTCATTTATTGGAATAACTGTTTGTTTGTTTAAGCAGACTTTTTTTCTGATTCTAATTGCCTCTTTTAGATTCTGACTTTCTGTGGAGAAAAGGCATTGAATACAGAGGAACATGAAGTTACTATATGTAAGTTGTATGTTTAATGTTATTGTACAAAATAAAATAATAATAATAATACCATTCAAGAAATACATTATACGTTTAAACAAAACAGATTTGCTTACTTGTAACATTTGTTTTAAGGCATGTTTATAAATTCTATCAAATAAATTGCTGATTCCTTCGTAATTAAATCACTGAAACTCAATTTTGAAATAGTTATATAAATTAATAAAACAAAAAGTTTAATTTTATATTTCAAAAAAAATTAAAAATGTGCATTTATTTAGAGCATTGTTAAAATCCCCGTAGATCTGGCAAGAATAGTACTTTTTTGTTAATGCAATGCTTAATTCCAATTTCTAAATAATTTAAAACGCCTGTTATAAACAAAATATATGTAGTTATACAATTTGTACAAATGTAAAGGTGAAACAAAACTCTGATATTATTACGTCAAAGTATTTATGCTTCTTTCATTTTCTTAAACTTTCTTTTTTAATCATTATGTTTTAAGCTGTAAAACACTTTTTTTAATGAGAAAAGTTCCTAGGTTTTTCTTGAAAATTTTCATTTAGTGTTACTAATGTGTTCGTGAAGTGTGGCTATTACAATAATAATTTCTTTAGTCTCCCTCAATGCGTTAATTATATTAACTATCCCAGAATATTTCCTAAGAAGTAGATAAATTTTGCTGTAATATAATGGTGCTTTACTATCATTGAAACCTTTTCCTAATTTTTAGAAAGTTTAATATTGAATTTAACCATTATGCGGATGAATTTTATTCATATTTCTTGACTGGAGCAAAAATTCTTTGGTAAATACAGTCACACATGAATGCAATAAAACTAATTAATTTCATGTTTTATAAAATAGTTGTGACCTGTTCTTCTTGAAATACGATATAAATAATGGAAATATTTTTAAAATTTCCTTCTTAAATATATCTTTTATGCATTGATGTGTAATTTTTTTAATAATCCTCTCATAATTTGTTTTCCTTAATACTCTGATTTTTTTTAATTTAACTGTTAATTATGTTTTATAATTCAAAATATAAGCATTTATATTGGATTTTCTGTCACTAACATTTCCCATTCAACGATTTAAATGAAATGTACAGTTTTGTATAGTGTCTTTATTTACTTTTAATTTAAATAATATTAAATTCTCAATTATAATGGTTAATTTTCTTTAAGAAATGTCAATTTTTACTAATTTGATTTTTAATTACAAAAGATGTTGTTAAAGAATCAAATCATGTAAAATGTTTCGCAGCAATAACCACTTGCTCAAGGTTTTAAATATCTTCTGGCAAATGTAAAATATTTTATCTGGATCTGTAGCGTAATTATAAATGAAATCTGTTGTTTTGAGTATCTTGTGGAGCTATCAATTCTCAGTAATTCTATGAAGTAATCTAATGTATATGATTGCTTTTTATGTAAATTTAAAATTGTTTTATCTATAATAAAAGATACTGAAGTGTATTTCATGAAATCCTGAGCTTTATAATGAAAACAAATGATTCAGACGTAAAATATATATTTCGACACGTAACATTTTTTTTCGATAACTCCGCCAGATTTTTCATTTTATAATTAAATTTATTTTATGTAAAATCATTATCAATAGAGAGGAAATAATTCTGACAAAATTGCTTCTCAGATGGGCTTTCTGTCTTCTCCCGCCTACATTTTGATTGAGAATATCTATATACAGAAAAGTTTTGATGACCTGCTTTCATATACTAAACCTCTCTAGAAGTTCTAATGAAATTTTGATATGTTCACAGTTCCAAAAGTACACTTGTGTTTTTTTACAAATTATTAAAATGTCATTTTTTTTGTTTGGTTATTTATTTAGCTTTTTGTTTTCTAATTCTATTTTCCTCTTCTAGATTCTACTTTGTGTTTTAACATTCTGTGAAAAAAAGGTATTGAATACAGAGGAAGATGAAATTATTATATCTAAGTTGTCTATTGAAGTTTATTGTAAAAAAAATATATAATAATAATCATACATTTGTCGAAAAACAGGATACCTTTTTAAAAAAAACAGATTTGCTTAGTTGCAACATTTGTAAAAAAATAAATAAAAATAAATTACTGATTTCTTTGTAATTAAATCACTGAAACTCAATTTTAAAATAATTATATTGATATTAATTGTATAAATAAGTACTTTAAAATTAAATTAATTTTCTATTCAAGTGTCTCCGAGGCTTTTTTAATTTTTGTAAGAAGCATTTAATTCATTACATAAAATGGTTTTGTTTTGCTGTGTATTGATTTGTGGTTTAAAAGAAATTTTAAATCCCTATTAAAAAAAGTTCTAATATATAATATTTCTAAAATTTTGCCTTTGTATAAATCTTTTCTTGGTTTTAAACTATAACTAATTTGTTTAAAACCAGCCATGATTATATGTTATATCTAGTCATTTTAATATTAATTGTATAAATAAGTACTTTAAAATTAAATTAATTTTCTATTTAAATATCTCTGCAGCTTCTTTAATTTTTGTCACTAGCATTTTTATCATTACATAAAAGGTTTTTTTTCTTTCCCTGTGTATTGATTTATGGCTTATTTTTCTTTTATTGTGGACTGTTATAATTGAAAAGAGCAGTTTTAAATCCCTTTTTAATAAGTTTTAATATATAATATTTCTAAACTTTTCCCTTTGTATAAGTCTTTTCCTGATTTGAAACTGTAACTAATTTGTTTAAAGCTTGCAAAGGTTATATGTCTTATCTAGTCATTTTGATATTAATTGTATAAATATGTACTATTCAGATATATCCAAAGTTTCTTTTATTTTTGTGACAAGCATTTAATTTATGCATAAAACTGATTTGTTCACCTTTGTGTTTATTTGCAGCTTATTCTTTTGTGTTTTACATGGCTGATTAAGATGAAAAGTGATTTTTAAATTTTAGTTTAATACATTTTAATATTTCTGAAATGTTTCTTTTCTGGAAATCTTTTTTTAATTTCTCAAATCGTAACTTATTTGTTAAATGCTCGCAAAGGTTATATGTTTTATCTTGTCATTTCTATATTGATTTTCCACTAAATATTTATATAATTAACTTAATTTTTTATTCAGATGTCTCTGAAATTTCTTGAATGAAGTAAATGCTTGTAACAAAAATTACATAAAGTAGTATTGTGTGTTGATTTGCCGATTATGATGAAAAAATCAGTTAAATTCCTATTTAATAATCTTTATTACGTAATATTTCTAAAATGTGCCTTTTGTATAAAACTTTTTCTAATTTCAAACTATAAATAAAAGTTTAATGCTATTTTATAGTGTAATTTTTTTTTTTTGTTTTACTATTTGTAAATCATTTATTTTCAAACAATTTTTAGTAATATTGTAGTTTTTTTTCATTGTTCAAAATACAACTATTAAAACAAATTAAATAAAACTACAAATTAAACAAATTAATTAAAACTACAAAATTATTTACTGTTTCAAGTTAGTTTTCTTATGTGTGTGTGTGAAAGTCGAAACTGGATTTTTTTTCACATAACAGGGTACATCGTGTATAAGTTTTATTTAGTTACTCTTCATTTTATGTATTATATTGTTTTAAATATTAAGTTTATTCTTCCACTTTAATAAACCTGCATGTTGATGAAATTTATGTGATCTGTGAATTTTTTAATTTTCATATTAACTTTTTATTCATTGTAGAATGCGGGAATTAACTGAAATGCTATCTGATTATCTGAATTATTGGCATTGGTCATCGATAAAATAGTCCTGGGAAATAATGTCTGCTACAGGTGAGTAAAGTTTTTAATCTGATTAGCAATTACTTCAACAAATGTCAAATGTAGAGCATTCTTCTAAAAAAGTGTTCAATTTTTCATTATTTGCTCAACGAGAAGAAAATCCAGCATGTTGAAATTGACATTTTAAAATAAATTTTTACTGTCAGTATTTTAAATTTTGTTTACTCTGACAATAAAACAAAAGAAACTGAATTTGTTTTAACCAGTTTCATATGATTATTAGCAAATATACATTCATTTTAACCTTCAAAATAATTCCAAGAGAATTTAAGAATAAATTTTGAAAGAAAAGGCAATATGGTATTATCATATTACTGTTTCTTGTTACAAGACCTTATTTTAACCTTGAGAATATTTCCATAGACAGAATTTAAAAGTAAATTTTGAAAGAAAAGGCAATATGGTATTATACTACTGTTTCTTGTCACGAGACGCATAAAATGTATGATGATATTTTGATGAAACCACCTGAAATGTGCATATTTTGAGTCTGAATCGATGCTTGGTTTTTGCTATTTTAATCCTAATAACAAAATTAAAATGAACTGCTCGGGTGTTTTTTTCCTTGTAATGACTGTTAAATGTTTTATTCAAGTGTTCTGTATATAACAAAATCTCCGAAAATATATGATAATTTTTACTTATTTGTCAAAGTGCAGGAATGGACAATTTAATATACGTATTTTATAATTCTGATGTTATTTTAATCTAATATTCTATAAAAGTTTTGGATAGCATTGTATTTCATATAATTTTTTGTGACAAGCATTTATTTTATTCCATAAGATACTTTTGTTTTCCTGTGTATTGATTTATGGCTTATTTTTCTTTTATTATGGACTATTATAATTGAAAAGAGCAGGTTTAAATCCCTTTTTAATAAGTTTTTAATATATAATATTTCTAGAATTTAATTTTCTATTCAGATATCTCCGAAGTTTCTGTAATTTTTGTGACAAGCATTTAATTCTTTACATAAAATAGATTTGTTCACCTTCGTTTTTATTTGCAGCTTATTCTTTTGTGTTTTACATGACTGATTAAGATGAAAAGAACGTTTTTAAATTTCTATTTAATACATTTTAATATTTCTAAATTATGGTCTTACTTTTGGGACACAGTAGTATGTATTTATTTCTAAAATTTATTTAATAGTTGTGTATTATTAATAGATGTGTAAATTTATTTAATAGTTTAATGCTCGCAAAGTGTGTATGCTTTATCTAGTTATGTTGATATTAATTATATAAATAAGTACTGGAAAAGCAAATTCATTTTCTTTTTGGATATTTTAAAGTTTTTAAGAAAAACTATTTCAAAACTATTGTTGATATTCAATGTAAAGCAGACAATTTTTTTATCTTTATGTATGGAATTTTCTACTTGTAATTATGTAGAGAATTGCACGATGGGGAAACATTTTCTAAGAGCCTGCATGAATATGAATTTATTTCTAATATTTAATTAATAGCGTGTACAGTGTTTTTGTTAATACAAAAATATTCAATTAAATGAATGTTGTGTACAAATTTTGATTTTATAACTGTTAGAATGTAGAAATGTTTAGTTGGATATTTATATTGTCTGCACTATTTTAAAAATGTGCACAATCATATTAAATATGTACATGTTTTAATCGTGAAAATTTTTATCTAGAATGATTTACCTTTGTACTTCTGTTAAAACTATATTGGCGCTGGATGATTCTGTATAATCATGTTTCAGAACGTGCCGAATTAAAGAGCTGTTATTATATGTTTAAATAAATTTAAGTGCACAATTGTACTTGAATGTGGTACTATAATTTTATTGATTGGAAAAATATTATCTTCATCTATTTAAAGCTTAATATTTATATATCAATATACAATATCAGATTTAGAATGAATGGATTTTAATATTATAGCTGGTTTGATATTGAAACATCATTATAAATATACTCAAAAAATATTGAAATTTGTTAAGTTTAAGTAGTTGATTAAGGGTATTTTAGAATTAATTAACATTTAATACAGTTATTTAAAGAAATTTTTCCATATGGTGGAATGTTTTTAACACAAAAGAAGTAAGCTGAAGAACTTTGATTCATTATTCATCATCATAGATGGGCGTACGTTGTAACTTTTTTTCTTGATTTGTAAATATAATTTCCTTGGATCTAAACAAACCCGTGATGCATAATATAATTAATTTTCATCTAAAATAATCTTGCATGGTTTAGTTTAGAATTTCGCGTTTTATAATTAGGCATCATTTGCAGCGTTTTACCACAATCTTTAGTTATATATAACGGATGGCCCGTTATGGCTCAGTTATATAAAAATATGAAAAGTAGATACAATGTATCGAACACGCATGGGCTCTAGGGAGAAAAAAATAAGGCATTGCAGCATAAAGGAGACATTAACAGCATGCAAAAGCTCTCTAATAATTTAAATACATAAATTGTGATAAGTGGAAACCATAAATAAAGTTATAATCAGAATTAAATAAAAGAAAGGTTGTTTATGAAGTTGTATTTCTAATTAAATCAATTTTTCAATTAAATGAAATATTAATTTTAATAATTTAAAATTAGTTTTAAATGTTTCAGAACCAGAGCTACCTGGCGACAGGTATGATGTGTTTACGAAAGGTGCTTGATTCTCAAAATTCGACAACGATGCCAAATCAATAGATTCTTTTATCAGGAATACCATTCGTTTGACTCTTGAGGAGGGTGTGAATCACAAAATACTATGCTACGAAATTCATTACGAATTGTGCTGGAAAAATATTGTAGCCATGTGACAGGCCATCCATGGGGAATCCTGGTTAATGCTGAATCTGCTACATACTTGCTTTTGTAGCTGGGAATGACCTTGGGTTAAAGTGTCCATCATTGAAAAACTTTTTCACTGTTTTTGAACTAATAAAACTGATTTATTAATAATTGCATACAATTTTTATTATTTGTCTATTGAAATTAAAAAATAAATCTTCATAATTGAATACATTTAAAATAAAGTTTTATTTATATGACATCTCGTTGAAAATTGGTAAATGATTAATTTTATTAATGTATGTTTTTTGAATAATTATAATATGGCAAGACGAAGAGAGACGGTATTAAAATTAAAAACCTTTTTTCAACATAATTATTTACCTTTTAAAAATTTGGTTTTTATTTTAATCAAAATTTCAGATTGAATGCCCTTTTTTTAAAATAATTTAATCTCTTCTGTTTGTCTTTTCGAACGATCAAATTATTTTACGTCATTGTTTTAAAAATTAAAAATTACACAAGCAGTATAAATTTGAAAAGTTAAAATTATCCGTTATTTATTTTGGGTAAATTTTGAATTAAATTGTAATTATATTTAAATTTAAAGAAACTGTTTTAGAAATATATTAATATACTAAAAGTAGCTTTTTTTAAATTCATAGTGAATCGTTATTATTATTTTAATTTCTGGTATTTTCAGGTGTTTTAACACTAGAACAGCAGTCAGGAAGCAAATTCAACGTTACCTAGGGTGCGGCATGGCCTTTTTCCTCTACATTTAAGAGGGGCCTGATGGCCGAGTGGCTAGCGCTCTGACGCTCGGTTCCACATGTTTCGGGTTCGAGTCCCGTCGGTGAAGTTTCCATTCTAAATGCGTACTGTTTATTCATATTACACTTGAGTTGGAGTGGCTTTATTGGATAGCACGTTGTGTTTCCATATCGAAGATGCTTGGTTCTGAACTCGATAAGCGATGCTGGACCGATATATTCCGTATCTATTCAGTGAATAGTCTAAACGGAGCACATTCTGGCCAACGGTAGGCTAGCATGTTCTTCTGTTGGGCAAGAGAAGAGGAAGGAATATAAAGAACCCTTCAAAAACTCCCCTTATGGGTGGGTTCGAATCCTGGCGGTGGCATGGATGTTTGTAATGGTTCGGAATCCACTTTAAACTGTAGGGCCCGGTCTGTTTAGCCTAAAGTGTGCGCAAGATGACCGTAGAGCGACAAACCAAACCTGTACATTTAAGAGGAAAAATCTTAGATGGATTATCGAGAGGAAAATTTCAATTCCTTTCCCTTCATTTTATAATTACTTATTTACTTATGCTACTGTGCCCAAAAAGTAAGACCAATTTTTTTTTATTTTCAAAAACTCTTTATTTATTCTTCCAAATTTATTTCATCGCCTTCAAAGTTCTCTGTTTTTCCAATCCTCAATGCATGCTAAAAAGTCATCAGCAGGGATGGCATTCAAAGCGTGTGGCGATTCACGTTGAATCTCTTCAATCGACTCAAAACGGTGTCCCCGTAGTGATCTTTTGAGTTTAGGGAATAGCCAGAAGTCGCACGGTGTGAATATGGTGGTTGTGGAACGACATGGGTTTCATTTTTGGAGAAAAAGTCACGTAGAATCAATGTAGTGTGAGCTGGCGCATTCAATGTTTTCGGTACCAATCGAGATTTGACGCGTTTGAGGACCAAAATGGAATTGACCTATCCATTTGAAATTCCAACATCATCAGCAAGGTCTCTAATTGTAAATCGACGCTTTGCAAGCATCAAATCTTTAATTTGTTGGACGTGAGCTTCGTCGATTGAAGTTAATGGTAGACCAGAGGGCTCTTCGTCTTCAACATTCTATACGTTTCCGCAAACAAGATTTAATACAAGTTCTTTGCTGAATTAATTCAGACATTTCAAAAATCGCCGAAATCAATTTTTAGCGTCTCACAAAGCCCAGCGTAATTCAAACACTAAGTTCACACAGATGTCAGATACAGTGCCAGTAACCTAAAAAAGAAAAAAAATTTAAATTCTATAAGCCCCGAGAATTTTAAATTGAAAATTAGTCTTACTTTTTGGACACAGTAGTACACTAGTTTGCTTTTAAATTTTCAACATTGCACACAACAAATGATAATCACTGATGAAAGGAAAAAAAAAAAATGCCTTGTTGGAAGCGATATTTTGTATTAAGAATATTTTAATGCAGAAAAAGTGATTTTAAAAAGAAATATAAAATTTGATAATATTAAATAAAATTAAAATGAACAGTTCGCTGGATTGTTTTATCCGCAGCTTTCATTTAAAGAAGTATTAAAATCACCATTTACATGGAGTTTATGTATGTTTATTATATAGATGTTGGATATATATATAGAGAGAGATTTTCATTATTTTATTGTATGTTATTATGGATGTTTATTATAGAATTCTACACTTCTAAATGTATAAAAAAAATTGTTTGCATTGTTTTAGATTCTGTTTGTGTATAGCTTGGATACATTTAACACAAATATTATATTATAAATAAATAGTTTTCTTTGTTAAATGATAACTTCAAAAATAACTTTTAATATCCATCTTAGAAAATTACCAAAGTAAATATTGTAATGAAAAATTCTGAAATTTTATTTTCTGAAAAGCATAGATATTTAAAATATTTTTTTTAGCAAAATGAGCAGCAATTCAAAGACTTAAATAAATGATGAATGGTGATGCAAGATATAAAATATATAATAAAATACATAAAAAAAATTAAAAAATATTTGCCAAATGATTAGTGTGATGTATGTGTTTCTAGTGTGATATTGATGTATGTGAAACGACTAGTTAGTTTCTTTCCACGATTCTATTCTTTCGATTTCACTCCATATTCTAGAAATCTATCGTAAAAGGAATAATATATTCCCGGAACTCTGAACAGTATTATCCTAACCCTCCGTCCCGCACTTTCCCACAAAAAGTTACCATGGAAAACTGAGGGCAGAAGCAATAACTATAACCGAGTGCACTGCGTTTGAGAAGCTCCCCGTTTATCATAACTTTTTGTTTACTGCATGATTGTTGCGTGTAATCAATTTTACTGCCAGTGCTGAAAATTTATTTCAAAAGTAGGTTTTATTTCGGTATATCCTACATTTTAAGGAAAAAGTATCATCTCTTATTTCTATATTTTTATTTAATTACTGTAACGACTTCTTTATAAGTAGAACAATGAACATGTTCATCTTAACTTGTACGATACTGTAAATAATTACCGAAAAAAAAAAAAAAAAAATATAAAAATGGAAATTTACCCATTTTTTTATTAAAAAATAAAATTTTTTAAAATAATTTTAAAACCTTTACTACCTTACAGTTTTTTTTTTCATTAAAAAAAAAAAAAAAATCAATTGTAATTAATTTAATATATTTAAGAATACCCAAAATTTTGTTGAATTTTAAAAATTAAATGTTATTCTTGTATTTATACATTTAAATTATATTTATATCATTTAATTATTATAAAGCTTTGGTATAAAATTCAGGGACACTTATTTAAAATTTATTTTTAAAAACTTTAAAATATCTATTACTGTCAATTAGCTTCATTTCCTTTGTATTAATATCTCAAAGAAAAATAAATTTAAAATTCACCCATTTTATTGAAGTAGCAAAATTTTATTTTGAATCACCAGTTTTTATTTAAAAAATAGAATTACATTTTGCATTATTCTAATTA
>BPLQ01011130.1:42880-55258 GCA_021605075.1 Caerostris darwini | reverse complement strand
ATCTCAAAGAAAAATAAATTTAAAATTCACCCATTTTATTGAAGTAGCAAAATTTTATTTTGAATCACCAGTTTTTATTTAAAAAATAGAATTACATTTTGCATTATTCTAATTATGTTATTTATTCACAATTTTTAAAGTATATTATTTATTACAAAAAATTCATTTTGATAGTTTCAAACAAAAATTCAAAAATAGGTATAATAAAATAATACATCAACAGATAGTAGACATATGAACATAAATTAAGCATTAAAAACATCCATTTGTCTAATAACAAACAAAACCCTTCATAAATCTTTTTTTATATAATCCAGAAAATGTGATGATGATTTTATAAACCAGACCACATAATTGTAATTATGAATATATGGTGTTTTATATATATAATATTCAATAAAATTCTTTACAAAATTTGTTATAAATAATTTGATAGAATTTTTTTTCTTTGATAAATTTAATATTGTGAAAAAATTGCAGTAGAATATTATGAAGTAAAAAATAAAATATATTAGAAAACAAACAAACTTATTCATTTATTAAGTTCATATACTGACTTCTTGGAAAAAAAAATGCTATAATGGATGTGTTTTTAAAATTTTACAACTTAGTGAAGTACAAATAAAAAGAAATTAAAAATGATTGTATTGAGTTTTCGATAGCTCACGCACACACAAATAAAAATACGACGTGGATTGTATTTCTCCTTTATTTAGGCAGCCATCGCACTCGAGGAAGGTCTCGTCAGACAACTTCTCTCTTTACATACACTTACTCAACTCTTTGTATTACATTCTTTCTCTTTCTTCCATCATCTCACCCCTCCTAGACACCCCATACGGACAGAATGTTGACATTATAGGGCATTGACTTCCCCTATGCCTGGGGACCTGGGTTTTGAGGCAACATAGTTGTTTGTATGTTTACCATTTATTGGATATTGTATAATATGAATTGCAGCAATTTATTGTATTATATTTGCTTGATGCTTATTTTTGATGTTTTACTCGTGGTACTTTTGAAACTTACCCTTCAAAGAAACCACCATTTTTTGCAAAGGAACAGATGATTTACATGTAAGTAATTTTTATCTTAACAAAGTTCTTGTAACTTTTACTGACAGATGATCTGTAAAATTTTATTTTAACAAAGTTATATATATTCGAAGCTATTTTAAAATGTTTTCCTGATAAAAATTGCTTAATTTTGAAATGACTCTAATGCAATTCTTCTGCTGTAATTTTTGTTTCTTTCTAGTGATTAACATTCTTGATTTTTTAAAAAAGCTGAAAATGTAAATTTTGCATGACAAAGCATTTCTAAACATTATTGTGAAGCAGACAGTTTTTATGGACTATAGTGTACAGAAAAGATATTTTCTGATTTTTATCAATTAAAATTTCTTATTTCTTTCATGTTAAACTCATTTGAAACTTTTAATTTTTTCTACTTTGCTTGTAATTATGTTGAGAATTATACAATTCTAGAAAATTATGCCAGTGACTGCATGCATATGTATTTATTTATAAAATTTATTACTATTATTCCACACCTCTTTAGTTTTCTTTTTTCTTTATAATTGCTTTATTGTGACTTTTATTTAATAGTTGTCTTACTGTGAGATTTTTAAGATCACTTGATTGTTTTTATCTTTTTTTTATTATTTTTTTTTTTATCATATACTGTTTTTTCTGTGTTATTAAATAAAAGAACAGTGGGTCTGTAAAAAGTTTAATCAAGGTTCAATTTTGCGTTTGTACATGACTGGATTGTATTCCACATCATCTAAAATTTTGTTGACATAACTGCTTTAATAATTTATCATCTTAAACCAATGATTTTTCATTCATTAGTTTTTCTTCAGCTAATTTTAATAATCAGTGTAATAATGAGTATTTATTGTAATATCATAGTTTATATTATTATTTTAAACTGAATAAAATAAAAATTTAATTAAATATTCTCTCTTTACTTTCTCTGGCAATGATTCAAACAAATTGAAAAACATTTTATAAAATGTTGAATAAAATACTGTTTTATCTTTGAAATTATACTCTCAAATTTTTTTAAATATTCTATTTCTATTGACTAATGTCATATTTGTTTCAAAACTTCTTTCTGTATCTCTATCATATGATAAATTGACAATTAACTTTTTTTTGCAGTATAAGTTGCTTTATTGACACTGATCATATAGAAAGGAGAACTTGGAACTTATGTCTGTTACAAGTGAGTTAAACTTTTAATCTTCATTGCAATTACTTCAGAAATACCAAAATTAGTGCATTGTTTTAAAAAAGTTTCATTTTTCATTATTGGTTCATCGTGAAGAAAATTCACTATCTTGAGTTTGCAATTTTAAAATAAATGTTTAATGCCAACATTTTAAATTTTATTTACTCTGTTATTAAAACAAAAGAAGTTTAATATAAATTTGAACCAAAAAATCATTGTTATTTTTATATGAAATTAAATTTAACTAAACCACTTTAATATGATTATTGATGTTAAGTTTCAGAAAATTTGCATTGACAGAAGTTTAAAAAAAAAAAGTCTATATATAGTTTTCATATGACTGCTCTTTGATACAAGACACATAAAACATATGATATTTCTAAAAAACATTTCCATTGCTTTTTTTGTTATCTGTAAATAACCTGGAATGTCCATATTTTGTGCTTCATTTTTAATATTTGAATATTAAAAAAATTAAATGGGCTGCATAGAATTGTTTTCCCTTTTATTGTGTGCTGAATATTTCTTTTATTCGTGTTTTATATAACAAAATCTCCAAGAGAATATGTGATTTTATACTTAGTGCAGAAATTGTCAATTTAATATACATATTTTATTATTTCTATATTGTTTTAATCTAATAGTCAATGATATTATTGGATAACATTGCATTTACTTTATTCCATAAGATAGTTTTGTTGGTCTGTGTATTGATTTGCGGCTTAGTCTTTGATGTATTTTCATGGCTTATTATGACAGAAAAGCAGTTGAAATTCCTATTTAATAAACTTTTAATATATAATATTTCTTAAATATTCCCTTAGAATAAATCTGTTTCTGATTGCAAACTATTAACTAATCTGTTTAATTCTCGCAAAGTGTGTATGCTTTATCTAGTCATGTTGATAAAATTATATAAATAAGTACTGGAAAAACAAATTCATATTCTTTTGGAATAATTTAAAGTTTTTAAGAAAAATCATTTCTAAATTATTGTTAAAAATTAATGTGAAGCAGACAGTTTTTATGAATGGCTATATTGTATTAAAAGGATATTTTATGGCTGGTTTTTTCTTATTGGGAATTGAGTGGAGATATTTTCTTGTTTAAATAGTTGGGAATTTGTTTTATTTTTTCTACTCTGCTTCTAATCATGTTGAGAATTACATTGTTGTAAAAATTTTTCTAGGTGCCTGCATGCATATAGATTTCTTTAATAGTTTTATAAGTACTTTGTAATAAGATGACTTTAGTTGCGTGCCTAGCGATTCTCAAACCCTCTGCGTTGAATTCCACTCCTGTTTGTGTTCCTTCGTTCTTTCTTCTTCTTCTTCTTTTTTTTTTTTTTAAGTTTGTTTTCTTAAGCTAATTTAGTACTAGTGTAATTATGAGTGTTTATTATAATTTGATAGTTTATAATGTTTTGATCTGAATATATTTAAAATTTGAATTACATCCTCCCCTTTATTTGTTCCGACAACAACTCAAATGAATTGAATAACAATTTGTAAAATGCTGAATATACATCTTTAAAATTAGAATATCAAATTTCTGAAATATTTTATTTGTTTAGACTAATGTCCTATTTCTTTAAAAACTATTTTCATTATCTTTATAATATTTTTCTTTCTGTTCTACCAATCTTTCCCCTTACTAAGCTAATATAGTGTAATCTTTTTTATTTTTTCTATTTGTAAATCATTTATTATCAAATAATTTTAATGTTCTTCATTATTTAGAATACAACTTCAAATAATTACTATTTCAATTTAGCTTTTGTATATTTTTATGTGTGTTTCACAGTCGATAATTAACGTTTTTTCTTACTAGAAGTTACATTCCTGATAAATTTTATTTAGCTACTGTTCTATTTATGTATTATATTTTTTCGAATATTAAGTTTATTCCTCCAATTTAATAAACTTGCAAGTTAATGAAATTTATAATATCTATTATATATTATCTGTTAAGTTTTTATTTTTCGTATTAATTTTTTTATCCATGTAGAATGAAGGGATTTAAATTTTGTTTATTCTGACAATAAAACAAAAGAAAATGAATTTGTTTTAACCAATTTCATATGATTATTAGCAAATATACATTTATTTTAACCTTCAGAATATTTCCATGGACAGAATTTAAGAGTAAATTTTGAAAGAAAAGGCAATATGGTATTATCATATTACTGTTTCTTGTTACAAGACCTTATTTTAACCTTGAGAATATTTCCATCGACAGAATTTAAAAGTAAATTTTGAAAGAAAAGGCAATATGGTATTATACTGTTTCTTGTCACGAGACGCATAAAATGTATGATGATATTTTGATGAAACCACCTGAAATGTGCATATTTTGAGTCTGAATCGATGCTTGGTTTTTGCTATTTTAATCCTAATAACAAAATTAAAATGAACTGCTCGGGTGTTTTTTTCCTTGTAATGACTGTTAAATGTTTTATTCAAGTGTTCTGTATATAACAAAATCCCCGAAATAACATGGCATTTTATACTTATTTGTGAAAGTCCAGAAATTGTCAATTTAATATGCTTATTTTATAATTCTGATATTATTTTAATCTAATACTCTCTAAAAGTTTTGAATAGCATTGTATTTTATATAATTTTTTGTGCCAAGCATTTATTTTATTCCATAAAGTTCTTTTTTTTTTCTGTCTATTGATTTAGGGCTTATTTTTCTTTTATTATGCATTGTTATAATTGAAAAGAGCAGTTTTAATTCCCTTTTTAATGTTTTATTATATAATATTTTCTTCTTTTTTCTTGATTTCAAACTGTAACTAATTTGTTTAATGCTCGCAAACATATATGTTTTATCTAGCAAATTGATATTAATTATGTAAATATGTACTGGAAAATCAACTTAATTTCTATTCAGATATCTCCGAAGTTTCTTTAATTTTTTTAAGAAGCATTTAATTTATTACATAAAAGTGATTTGTTCGCCTTTGTGTTTATTTGCAGCTTATTCTTTTGCGTTTTACATGGCTGATTAAGATGAAAAGAGAATTTTTAAGTTTTTATTTAATACATTTTAATATTTCTGAAATGTTTCCTTTCTATAAATCTTTTTTTAATTTCTCAAATCATAACTTATTTGTTAAATGCTCGCAAAGGTTATATGTTTTATCTTGTCACTGATTTTCCAGTAAATATTTATATAATTAACTTAATTTTCTATTCAGATATCTCTGAAGTTTCTTGAATGAAGTAAATGCTTGTAATAAAAATTGCATAGAGTAGTATTGTGTGTCGATTTGCTGCTTATTCTTTGTTGTTTTATATTGCCGATTATGATGAAAAAAGTAGTTGAAATTCCTATTTAATAATCTTTAATGTATAATATTTCTAAAATTTTCATTATGTATAAAACTTTTTCTAATTTCAAACTATAAATAAATGTTTAATGCTATTTTATAGTGTAATTTTTTTTTTTTTTTTTACTATGTGTAAATCTTTTATTATCAAACAATTTTGAGTAGTATTGTAGTTTTTGTCATTGTTCAAAATACAACCTCAATTAATTACTGTTTCAAGTTAGTTTTATTATATGTGTGTGACCGTTTAAATTCAACTTTTTTTAATATTACAGGGTATGAATCGTATATTTTGAATCATCCGAATAAAATAATATCTTCAATAGATAATTTTTCCATTATAAAATTTGTTAAGCATTTTAAATTATTGATGAAATTAATAGTATTTATGATTTCTTTATTTGTTATCAGTCATTTTGAATATATCACATCATCATACAAGACAGATAACTTTTCTTACAGTAAACTTCTCCATTACTAGAATATATTCCCTGTCATTTGAAATTTGAGTGATGGAAATTAAATTATATCTTTCAATGTATTTTATTTTTTTCATTTTAAATGTTTTATAAATATTTTATAGTATTTATGATTTCTTTGTTTCTTATGTTATTTTGATTAGAAAGTAATTAAAATTTCAATTAAATCTTCTGTATTTACTGGTTCGAAGAATGATTTTAACAAATTCAATAATATATGATGAAATTTTTATACTTAATTTTATTGATATGAATATATATATATAAATATATGAATAACATCATTTCTGTTGTCAACACACAATGATTTATTATAATTCTTTTTATGCAAAAATTCTAGAAATATGTTGTCTCATTTCTATAATTACTGTTATCACTCAAATTATATGTATTAAATATTAGAATTATATTTTTATATTTAATGTATAATTTTTTAGTACTATTATAATCATAATTTTCTTTATCATTTGTGCTTATTATAATATGTTAAATACTTTTTTAAATTAGTTTTATTCTGTGTGTACATATTTTATTAACATTTTTCTGACACATCATCATCATACAATACAGATAAATTTTCTTAAGTACACTACTTCATTACTTGAATGTATTCCCCGTCATTTGAAATTTGTTTCATAAAAATAAAATATCTTTCAATAGGTAATTTTTCCATTTTAAATATTTTATCGATTTGAAATTATCGTTGTAATTAATAGTATTTATGTTGTCTTTGTTTCTTATGTTATTCTGATTAGAAAGTAATTAAACTTTGAATTAAATCTTCTGTTATTACTATTTCAGAGAAAATTTAACAATTTTTATAAAAAATAATGACATTTTAATGCTTGAATTTATTTATATGATTATATATATCAATAACATCATTTCTGTAGTCACAGCACAATGATTTATTATAATTCTTTTTATACAAAAATTCTAGAGATGTATTGTCTCATTTGCTGTAATTACTGTTATCTCTAAAATTTTACGTAATGTTATATATATTATATTTTTACATTTATTGTCTATTTTTATTAAAAAATTTTTTGTATGTTTATGTAGTTTTCAAAGCAGATCTCTCCCTGCATTAAATTAATATATTTTATTTTGTTTCACATTTTTTAAAGTATACATTTAAAATTATTAATTTAGTTCAATTATAATCATAATTTTCTTTGTCATTTGAAATTTGAATCATACAAATCGAATAATATAATTTAATAGATAATTTTTTCATTATAAAATTTGTTAAGCATTTTAAATTATTGATGAATTTAATAATATTTAGGATTTCTTTATTTGTTATGCTATTTTGATTAGAATGTAATTAAAATTTCAATTAAAAATTTTTTTTTCCTGGTTCGGAGAATAATTTTAACAAACTCAATGATATATAATTAAATTTTTATGCTGAATTTTATTGATATGATAATGTATATAAATATATAAATAACACCATTTCTGTTGTCTATTAAAAATTATTTTTGTAAATTAAAAATCAGATAACTGTAGAAAAATGATGTCTTTGAAAAATAAGTTTATATTGATGTAACACTATTTTTAGGGCATATTTATAAATTTTGTCGAGGGAATGATTGATTATTTTGTAATTAATTGTCACAACAACATATTGTTTTAAAAGTAAATATATTATTTAGTGAAACAAAAATGTAACATACTTATATCGAAGGAAAATAAATGTGTGTAATGAATAAACAAGAGAGCGCAGTGAAAATTTCAACCATTGTTAAAATCGCCAGTAGTGGCAAATATATTTAAGTTTAAAAAAATTAGTTTGATAAAGTCGTTTATCTTATAATTTTTTGTGTGTAATATATTTCATTCAAATCTCTAAATAAAATAAGATGCTTTTATAAAGAATTTTTCATTTAAATATTCACCTTAGGAATTTTTGCTATTGCTGCAATTAGTTTTTTATGATTATTATAATATAGGAATTATGCTTTTTAACTGTGAAATCAACCTTGCAAATCCCGACTAGATATTGCCCGGCAGCGTTTTCGGTGTTTCTGTTCAGATTATTGTAGTAGTAAGTTATGTGTAATTCTGCATTCCTGCATGATATTAATCACAAACTGAAATTTGTGTTGATACAATTTTTGCTTAAAAGTAAAAGTTTGAGAGGCATTTTAATAAAATGTGGTTATTATTCGTCGGTCTTGTTTAAATCAATGAGTAATTGTTTTAAAAAGAAACATTTACAAAAGATATGCAGTTGAACAATTTGTACAAATCTACTGCTTAAGCAAAAGTCTCATATTATTATCTCGATGAGGTGATGCTTCCTTCTTTGTTTTTTTCACGGGAAAAATTCCTATGCATATTTATATGTTTCTCTATTTTATTTAATGGTAGTAATGTGTTAGTGACAGGTGGTTATTACAATAATTTCTTTCTTCTCCCTCCGATGTATGAATTTTATTACCTAAAAAATGAAAAGATTTTGCTAAAATATATTGATGATTAATATGGTTGGCATCTTTTATAAATTCTTCCTAATTTTTACCAATTTTTTAAACTTTATGAAGAGTAATTTTATGAATATTTTCTGACAATAATAAAAATTCTTTGTTGAAATACAGTAAATAATAAATGCAGTAACAGTAATTCAATTCATTTTTATGCAATAATTGTTACATATCCTCCTGAAATATATGTTTATGTATTAATCTGAATTGCTTGATTGTCTTCTAAAAAATTATGTATTTCTTAATTCTTTTTTCTTTTTAAATTTAACTAATGGGTATCTTTTAGAAAATTAAATTTATATAATAAATTTCTGTAGGATTTGTCCCATTCATCAAATTAAACGGAATACTTTGGTTTGTAAAATTTCATTAATAAATTTTGAAATGAAATATTTTTTAACTTGATGATAAATAGAAGAGATGTTGCTGCCTTTTAAAAATGTTAAAAGCATCAAAATCAAATAACATTTTTCATGACAGTAAATGCATTTCACTAACCCAGATTTTCAATTTATTCTATCAATTGCAATGTAATTTGTCATTATCTGCAGAGTAATTATAAAAGAAATTTTGTTGTATTTTAAAACATTGTGCAGCTGCAAATTGTCAGTAATTAAATTAATTTACTGAATGCTTCCTTTATTTCATTGTTATTTTGTAGTTAGGTTGAAACTAAAATTGTTTCATCTATAATAAATGAAACTTATTTGATAAAAATGCCTATCTTCAAAATGAAATGCACTGGTTCGGACATAAAATGTATTTGGACAATGTAAATGTGGTGTTTTTTCTTTTAACTACAACTGATTTTTCAGTTCATAATTAGAATTTTAAAATAACTTTTCCTTGTCAGAAATGTAATGCGAAATGAGATTTATTTGAAGATTTATTAGAAATAAGCAGACCATTTTGACAAAATTGTTGCTAAAATGTGCATTCTTTTTGCTCCAGTCGGTATAATAATTGAAGTCAGGAATATTCTAAAAGATTTTCATCATATTCTTTCATAAAAAAAATCTCATAAAAGTTTTTAAAAAGAGTTTCTTTTATTGTGGTAATTCCAATGAATTATAATCTTGCTGTTTTTTTTCTTTCAAATTATTAAAATGACTTGTTTTCTGATGCTATTTTTCTGTTCTAAATTCTGCCTTGTGTTTTGACATCCTGTGAAAGTGTTTGAATGCAAAAGTACATTCAGTTTTTCATGGGAAAAATTCGTATGCATATTTATATGTTTCTCTATTTAATTTAATGGTAGTAATGTGTTAGTGACAGGTGGTTATTACAATAATTTCTTTCTTCTCCCTACGATGTATGAATTTTATTTACTGTGACAGAATATTTCCTAAAAAATGAAAAGATTTTGCTAGAATATAATGATGATTAATATGGTTGGAATCTTTTATAAATTCTTCCCAATTTTAACCAATTTTTTAATCTTTATGTAGAGTAATTTTATGAATATTTTCTGACTATATTAAAAATTATTTGTTTAAATACTGTAAATAATAAATGAAGTAACATTAATTCAATTAATTTTTATGCAATAATTGTTATATATCCTCCTGAAATATGTGTTTATGCATAATAAAATAATAATGTTAATCATAACGTTGAAGAAATACATTATACCTATAAAAAAACAGATTTGCTTATTTGTTTTTAGGCATGTTTATAAATTCAATCAAATAAATTAGTGATTCCTTTGTACTTAAATCACTGAAACTCAATTTTGAAATAATTATATAAATTAATAAAACAAAAAATTAATTTTAGATTTAAAAAAAATAAAAAATGTGTTATGCATAACCGAAAGAGTTTTTTTTAAATTTAGAGCATCGTTTAAATCCCCGTCGCTCTGGCAAGTATAATTTTTAATGTTTAACAAAATTAGTTTTATTAAGTATTTTATCTTATACTCTTTGTGCATACAATGCTTAATTCCAATTTCTAAGTAATATAAAACTATGTTATAAAACATTTATTTGATAAGAAACTCATTCATGTCTTGATTTTTCTACTTTAACAATTCCTTTTTTTATCATAAATATAACATACAAGACAGAAAAAAATTTACTATGTAGAAATACACTTTTCAACGGTAAAATCAGGCTGGCAAATCCCTATTACACATGGTCTAGCACAGTGTGATCTCCCTTGGGGAAATTTTTTTAGTATTATTGTTCAGCTTATCATGGTAGTGTGTTGTGTAATTCTGTATTCCTGCCCAATATCAAACAAAAACCGAAATTTGTGTTGTCTTAATTTCATACTTTTTGTGCTGAAAGATAAAAATTTGAGAGCAGGTTTATGAAATGTGGTATTTATTTGACAGTTTCTGTCGAGTTTAGGCAATGAGTGATTGTTTTCAAAAGAAATGAATGCAAAATATATGTAGTTGAACAATTTGTATAAATGTGATGGTGAAACAAAACTCTGATATTATTACGTCAAAGCATTTATGTTTCTTTCATTTTCTTCAACTTTTTTTTTTTACTCATTATGTTTTAAGCTGTAAAACACTTTTCTTAATGGGAAAAATTCCTAAGTTTATATTGATGATTTTTATTTAATGTTGCTAATGTGTTTGTGAAATGTGGTTATACAAATAATTTCTTTTGTCTACCTAAATGTGTTAATTATATTTACTATCCCAGAATATTTCCTAAGAAGCAGATATATTTTCCTGTAATGTAATGCTTCTTTACTATAGTTGAAACCTTTTCTTAATTTTTACAGATTGTAATGTTACATTTAACTGTCATGCGGATGAATTTCATTCCTATTTCTTGACTGGAGCAAAAATTTTTTGTTAAAAAAAATTATTAGTTATAAGTTATTCCGAAATTGATGTTGTCTTAATTTCATATCTTCTTAAATACAGTAACGCATGAATGCAATAATACTAATCAATTTCCCGTTTTATAAATTAGTTGCAGCTTGGTCTTCTAGAAATGTGATGTGAATAATGAAACTATTTAAAAAATTTCCGTCTGAAATATATCTTTATGCATTGTTGTGTCATTTTTTTAATAATCTTGTCATAATTTATTTTCCTTAATTATCCGAGATATGTTTAAATTTAACTGATAATTATGTGTTATAATGCAAAATATAGGAATTTATATTGGATTTTTCTGTCACTAACCTTTCCCATTCAACGATTTAAAGGAAATGCTTGGTTTTGTATAATCTGATTAACTACTTTTTAATTTAAATAAAATTAAATTCTCAATAATAATGGCTAATTTTATTTTATTAATGTCAGTTTTTATTAACTTGGTGATAATTACAAAGGATGTTGTCACCTTTTAAAAAAATTAAAAGCATCAGATTGTAAAAAATGTTTTACAACAATAGCACTTCACTTACCCAGATTTTTCAATATCTTCTGGCAGATGTAAAATAATTTGTGTTTATCGGTAGCGTAATTATAAATGAAATCTGTTGCATTGAAAATCTTGTGCAGCAATAAATTCTCAGTAATTCAAGAAATTAATCTAATGTATGTCATTGCTATTTTGTAATTGTAGAAGATTATTTAATAACATGCTGAGCTTTATAATGAAAACAAATGATTCTGATATATATTTCGACAAAATACATTTTTTCGATTTCTCCACCAGATTTTTCAACTTATAATCAGTATTTTAAAATAATTTGTCTTTCTCAGCAATGTAATGTAAAATTAAATTTTTTTAATTCAAAATCTTTATCAGTAATGAGGAAATAATTCTGACAAAATTGCTACTAATATGTGCTTACTGTTTTCTCCCGCCAGCATTTCGATTGAGGACATTTATATACAGCAAACTTTTGATAGTATGATTTCATATACTGA
>BPLQ01011130.1:7286-42780 GCA_021605075.1 Caerostris darwini | reverse complement strand
AGTATACTTGTGGTTTTTTTTTTTCAAATTATTAAATTAAAATATAAATAAATATTTTGGTTATTTTTAAAGATATTTAGTTGAACAATTTGCTTAAAGAAATGATTTTCGTAGCAGGGCAAATTGCATTTTTGTAGTAGCTTTTTCTCTCTTTGGTTTTGTAGCAGTATATTTTTACATTAAAAGTTCTGCAGACTTCAAGGCATATATTAATTAATTTTATATTATTTAGCTATCATATGATTGTCATGAAATAAAGTCGTGTGATTTGTGCAGAAATTAAATTAAACTTAATCATTTTAAATGATATTCGAAATTCAATATGAAACCAATTTATTGCTGCATTTATAAGAAGAAAATTAGAATGTTAAAAATTAATTATTTAATACAAAGATAATAAAATTGTTTATTTAATATATAATAATAAATGCATCCATTAATGAATTTAATACATTTCAGTAATGAATTGATGTATTTATTAATACTTGTTGCTTTTTTTTAAATTTTTTCCTTATCCATTTTGGAATTCTTAGCAATGAATATCATATAAAAATATGAGTATTGAATTATTTAATAGAAAAAATATATTAAATTTTTCTCTGAATTTTCTTTTGGCACGCTATTTTTACATTAAATATGGTATTTAATTGAAACACAAATTATTTGAAATACATGGTAGCAATAAATAAGATTCATTTAAAATTTATAAGTATCAAATGATATACGAGTTTCGATTGAGTAAGAAAAACAAAATGTTTCCTATAAGTTATATGTATCCAATTTTCTGAAAAAACACAAAATGTAGCACAAAAAACCAAAAAAAAAAAACTATGTCATGTATAAGGAGAATGAATAATTACGTAAGGGTAAATAATGGATAAATGTTTTTAAATATTATGTAGCAAATCTTATTTTTGAGAATTTTACTATTTCTAGATATAATACAGTGGTAGATTTTTTTTGTGGAAAACAAACTTGCTTACGAAATTCAGTTCGAGTTATGAATGGGAAAATATAGAACTGCTTTAATCCTTCAAATTACAGATAATTTGTAAATTATTACTAAAAATAAAATTATTTTAAATAAAATAAAATGATTTTAAAATATTTCAAGATAATAATTATAAAATCGACAAATAAAACATTGCTTCTAAAGAAAAATTCAGACATTTTTAGAAAATAAAAATTATACATGGTCTTGAATAATTTACAAATGTGAAATTAATTTAAATTTAATACATTTATTTGAAATATTTATCGTAGAAACATTTAGTAGTATATGTTCACCAGAATATTATTTATCCTATTTGTTTCAATAGAGAACGATAGATGGCGATATAGACTGGATTAATGTAAAAAACAATATAGCAGTAGGACAAATGTCGGCCCAACTATTACACCCTATCGCCGGCAGAAACGTCATAAAAGCGGATCTCTTTGCACAATTGAGTAATTATTTCCTTTTCTAATAACGATCTTATAAGTGAAGTACAAATCATTCTAGTTACCAACGACCAAATTGTTAAATATTTCTCGGTCCCGTTGTACTTTAGAGCTAAAAAACAATTCTTTGATGTTGAAATGTGTACAAGTAATGGCACCCTTGTCAAATTTATATCAGGTAAAATAAATTTAGTGCTATCTTTCTGAAAGAAAATTAAAAAATACTGTCATATTCTCTAAAGTTTTTCATAATTCAAAAGACCATGGCAAAGCACAGTCACAGTATTTGATTTGTCACTCAACAGTAATTTTTACCTACAATGTAAGGTGGATTTCGAAGCTCCAACAAACATCCATGCCGCCACCAGGCTGCACCATAAATTGAAGTTTTTGTATTTTGTTTGAAGTGTTCACCAAAACAAAGAGATCACACACATTTGAATTTTTATAAACAGATTTTATTTTTAACTGTTTACTATTTTGGCATAATTATAAAGTCTTTCTTTAGTTGGCCCATAGACTGGCCGGGCCTCTTGAGTTTAATCTTCTTCATCTGTTGTTTCCCAGTCGTCGGAATCATCTGAATCAGTATTTATTTCTTCGTTGACAGCAGGAGGAGGAGGAGGAGGAAGTACACCAGCATCTGAGCGAGAACAATATCAGACAGTTAGAAAAAAAAATTTAAGCATCCTTCTTTTACACACAGTTTTACTAATTGAGCAATAATTCTAAACACACGAAAGTTGGAAATTTTACTTAATCTAAACAGTCAATTGATTTTATAATTCATGTATATAAGTTTATTAGAACATATAGATAAAATTTATTTCCCTTTTTAGAATCTTATACATCACTTGAAAAAAAAATTTAGAAGGTAATGTTTTCTAAAACAATAAGCACCCTTGTTTAATATGAGCTTGAAGAAATTTGAAATCGTAGATATGTTTAAGTAAAAATTAAGGTTTATTTTTTTGTGTGAATAGTGAAAAGTATAAAATTTCTTACCTCCAACTTCAGTTATATTGAAAGAAATAGCTGCTGCTTCACCTAGATCTAGAAAATAGGCATTCAATCAGTTTTAGTTCTCAATTTTCTAGACAAATAACTTCACTCTTTATGATAATCTGAATTTTTTTATTTTAACCTTTATTTTAGATAGTTACATATTTGTTTCTCACACTTCAACATTTAAAATTATAAAATTCATAAAACTATCAAAGAGAATGAGATATTCCATACAGTTTGAAAGAAAAAAAACTACAAACACCAATTACAAGAGCTAATTATATAATTTTAACATCTTCACTCACAGTATTTTTGCATTTACAATCATGTGCAAGATAACAGTTTGTAAAGTGACTCATAAAGATTGTTTGTTCTCTAACCAGAAACTAATTATTATTCCACCCATATCCATAAATGAGATGGATTAGGGTGGGTCAAAGGTAAGTGTGTGGGCAGGTATCTCTTTGGGTAGCCACACTGACTTATGTATTATCTCAAGAATCATTGTTAGTGATTGGTTATATAAGACAGACTATTAGGTTTTATCAGACATTCTTAATCCATTTGCTCTTCTTGTGCAAGTTCAGTTAGTCATTCTTCCTATCCCACATAGGTCAAATTAGAACACTTCCCTGATGGGAATCAGTTCTAAGTCCTATCTTGTATAACATCTATACGTATGATTTCCCCAGATGATTTTGTGAGTTCTTGTTTGTTTGCTGACGACTCCGCTGCACTCATGCAAGGATGAACACTTAAATTTGTGACTAGAACTCTGCAAAAATTCCTTGAAACACTTGTGGAATGGTTAACTCTTTGGGGAATTGCAGTCAACATAGTTAAAAGCCAGGCAATTATTTCTAGAAAAAATAATGCTTGAACCCCCAGTGATGAATTATACCTATTTGACGAACCAATAGAATGGGTTTCTGAAATAAATTACTTGGGTCTTTTTATAGATAAATTAAATAGTCACATTAATCATATCAAAAATAAATTCTTTAAAAAAATTCACTTCAGTCTCCCATTTAAGGAAAATATTCAACTCTTTCTTTTAAAAAGAAAATTCTCTTTTACAAGCAAGTAATTCGTCCAATTCTCACTTATGCTTCCCCTATTTGGGGCCTAACCTGCAAAACCAATAAAAATAAAATTCTTCAGATCATCACTGGGGCACCTTGGTTCATCAGAAATAGTGTTTTACACAATGAACTAAATATCGATACAATAGATTTCTATATAACCAAACTCTCTCGTAAATTTGTTAAAGGTATTCACTACTAAAATAGCTCGATTAATTCACAATTATTCTTTGCACACAACCAAGGAAAATTTAAATTTCCATTTTCAACAACAAAATGGTTGACTCACTCACACATCCATAAAATTCCTGGATTCCTCTTTCTCACATTTGCAAAATCAATTATAATAATAAAAAACAAATAACATTTTTGTCTCCATTATCTATCCGTTTGTTCGTTCTTATTATTCGTGAAGCAGCCGAGACTGTTAAACTGGCATGGATTCCCTTCTATTGACAACAATAATCGTTTTATGACTACATTACCGGCAGTGCTCCCACGTTCAGTTCTCCCCCTTGCAATTCCCATAGTTTCACTATCGTCTACCGGCTTTATTAATTGAAAAAAAAATTCCAGGTCTTCTGACGTTATAATTGAAATAGGCTTGCTCTAAATTTATTATAAACTTTCAATTGATAATATAATTTATTATTCGCAACTGTGTAGATGTGCTCTAGTAAGCACAGGAACACCACTCATATTCAATCTCGTTGGTCACTCTTTCATTTTACTAGACAATAATGCTAGACCACACAGAAATTCATTGGTAGAGATCATTGTATGCATGGGTTGGCCAATATATTTCCCTGGATTTGAACAGAAGGCATATTAGGGAAGCTCCAAGGAAACTCGCTGATTTACTTGATCCACTACCTACAACATTGTCTTGAACTTCCGTGACTCAACGATGGCCTTTGCTACCGAGTAAAAAAACACCATCATTTTCAGACTTCTATCAAGCCTTTATATCTGTTAAAAGTTATTACACTCCATATTATTGAAGCTGATCATACATTGAATTCGTATACTATGTATTTGAGTACTTTTACATTTTGTGTATTTTAGAGATAAAAACTTTTTTTTTTCACCCAATTTGTAAAGCAATGCTTGATTAATGTTTTTGCCGAATAGAAATTTTCAAATCACAATTTTTCTTTTTTGACACAAGTTTATTTCTGTTGTTTCTATATTTTAAATTAAAACATGATGTTCACAATTTCTCACTTATACAAAGGAACAAAATTTTAAGAAAAGAACAGGTTAATATGCTTACGTGGACCAGATCCATCACTTTGCCCACTGGAATTAAGGCGCCTCAAGTATTGGCGGGTAACAATTCTTCTTGGGTTGTTCAATTCCGCCTATGTAATAAAAATTCGGAAATACAGCATAAACTTTATATTTTGTTCATAGATGTTTACTTTAAAATATAATTCATTAAATACATTAGAAATGAAAATACACATCCATTTAATAACACTAGAAAAATAAATAAAGTAATATACATAATTAGTTCAACAAACATCTGGGTCAGTCTAATAGTTTTCAAATTGAAAAAAATTACATGTTATGTTGATTTTCTGCAAAAGTACTAAAGAGGAGGGGGGGGGGGGGGGGACCATTAATCTCTAGTGGCGAAATACTTAAGTGTATGTTCATATTGTATGTGCATGTAGAAGAAATTAATATATGGATTTTATAAGCGCTCATGGCAATTAACATGCTTTATTTGCTCATATACCTACTCCAAATTGTGCGGGGGTTTTTTATGGGTAGGGGGTAGGGTTGGTAGCATTTGATGAAATTCAAAGCCATATAGTTAAAATGGGTAACCACCAACGTTTGGATGATGAAATGAGGTGACAAATCGTGAACTATAAACCAGAGTCCTTATAGATCTTCTAGCTGATCAAATTCTGCTTCAGTAAGTCATCTTAGTTTGAAACACAGAACATATAATTTGTGTTTATTTTTTGGTATATTTTGTTCACTAATCTTGAATTAAAATGTTTTCACCAATTACAACTAGTAATTGGATTCACAATAACACAAAATAAATAAAAGTATATGAAAGACAGTAGAAAAAAGCTACTAAAGCAAAAATCAAACTGACAACATTGTAAAAAATGTAATAAGAGACTTTAGAGAATGTATAGAAAAATTATTTGATTCTAGTAAAATTCTAACATTGCCTAAATATATATATTTCATATTATTATAACTACTATACGTATCTATGTCCTAAATAAGATTCAATACTTATGATTTTCAGTAATTCATAAAATAAAAAATCATGAATGCCAATCTTTCATTAAAACTTCAGGCATTGGCAGCCCAATGCAATGGAACTTAAAATCTATTTAAAAATGGTTTTAATCAGAGTTAAAAATTATGCAGTAAAATTTTTTTATATTCCTTTAGACCAGTGTAAATATATCATCAGAAATTAATCAAACTGCATTACTTCACCATATAAAAATTATTTAGATATTACAAAAAGGAAATTGCCTTGAAAAGTTAATAAAAATACAATGCATTCAAATATAAGTCGTTAGTAATACTAAATGATTAAAAAAAAATTGTTACATAATATTCGCGTTCCACTCTGCTTTCCTCAGCGGTGGGTTGACCAACTGGCAAACTCAAATTTGACCGTCCTTTCCTTTGGGGTACTTTGCTGGTAGTTGGTTTGCTGGTAGTTGAGGAGCATGATGCTTCCCTAAAACATCACACCGTCTTTAAATTATGCTAATATTAAAACTTAAAAATATACAATGGTGTTCAAAATTAAAACGATTTTATACAAAATGACTAAACAAATAAGTAGTCAAGTGGTAACACACTGCATTCTCAATATTGGAAGTTCTGAAACAGAGCTTACAATATCGAACAAAAAACTTGATGAATACGAAATATGATCCCTTTTCACATATAGCTGTCATGCGAAAACAAGCAATTTATAAGTATATACTTCAGTTTTACAAAAAAAAGAATATAATGCCAAGCAAAAAAATAAATATTGAGCTTTGTTTATTTTTATATTGATATGTAAAGTACTGCAGGTAATTTTATAAGCAAAATAAAACATTCAGAATGTATGGCAGAAAACAAAAATATTATTTTTAATTAACCAATAAGTATAATGATATATACAACAATACCTAACAATGTTTTACTGATGTTGTATTGGATAGCTAATGTTACAGAGAAATATTTTTATTAATAACGAATTTTCTGAAACTCATAAAAGTCATAAACAACTTCATTGCAGGGGGAGGGTACTCTAAACAAATAAAGAACTACTTCGATGATTTGAAAAATATTATTCTTTACATTTTATTTATACACAACAAAAGTTATACTACAGTTTGCTATTTAAAATCTAGATGATGATTTCAAGAAATTAAACATATTTCAAATAAATACTGGAAATGAAGTTTCTATACAAAATAACCAGTCTATTATTATTATTATTAGGTCTATTAAAAGTCAAAAGATTGCTATAGTGATGGTAAAAAAAAATTTAAAAAAAAACCCCGATTAATAAAACTAAAACTGCTTACAAAAAATTTATAATCATGGTCATAACAAAAAAAAAAAAAAAAAAATACAATTTTATAAGAGTTAATTTAAACTATAATTAGCTTCATCAAATGCTTTTTACAGACTGATAATAAAATTTAGGTTTTTATATTTAAGACTTGATTTCAAGTATAAAATAAATATTGAAAATTCTTCATCATTCTATCTTAATTTGTATGTAATGCAGCAAATTTTATATGAAAGTAATGAATTGAGAATATATAACTGCAAAAAGAATTTATTTTTAATTAACCATGATGTATAAAGGCATATATATAACTACACAATACTTTATGAATTTATGTATAGCTGCAGTAAAATGTAATCAATTATAATAATAGGTTGCATAAATAATGTCGGAAAGAAATTTTTTTTGAATTATTTTGGAGGTACTGAATCAAACAACTGTTTAAATATTTTAAAAATATATATATTTTTTAATATCAAAATGTTCAGAATCTGATTTAAAAAAAAAAATATTTTGCAAATTATATTAATGTACACAGTGAATGCTATTACACTATTATTTAAAAATTTAGGTCATAATTAACAAATATATATATATATTTGAACTTTATATTACAAATGTATCTGCAAATAAAAAACTGGCCTAATAAGGATATTTAAAAGGCAAAGATCAACTGTATAGACATTATAAAGCAATTACAACAACATGGTAATTTCATTTTATCAGACACTACTATATCTAGAATAATAAACTGCATGATATTTATATTGTTATATATATTTTGTTTCTTTTCGATTTTAACAGAATTATTTACTTATACCTTTTTTACTAAATATCACAGTAAAAATTTCACAAAAACATTTGTATGTAGAAATGACAATAATTAACTTTTAAATACAATCAAAATCACATCAAAGATCTTAAATATTCGTAAGTTCACTTAATATTGCCCCTACCTTTATGTAAAAGAAATATATTTTATTTTCTGTAAATTAATCAATTTTTAAAATGTTAAAAAATACTCTATTTTTAAGATATTTTTTCAAGACATTACACATGATCAAATGAAATTTATATTAAAAAAATATAAAGAGAAGTCATACAAATGGATTAGTGATTTATCGAAGTTTTTTATTTACAGCGCAGATACATTTTCTTTTAAATGTAGTCAGCTAGCTATAACTATGGATCCATATCATGTATCCTGGTGGCCAATGGTGGGATGTTTGATTACAACAGCTAATAGGCGAGAGTGGGAACAAAGAGAGAGCCAATAACAGCAAAGTACAGCTATTTTGGGTGGTTGAATTGTCAAATTAATTGCCTGGATGTTTGGCCTATCAAGGCTAAAACGGCCTACCTAATGACAGATTTTGAGACAGGAAATGGTTTCTTTCTGCAGGGTATTGTTATCAGCCATATGCCAAATGTTCTATTGCCACATTAGACCGGAAAGTAGAGTTTAAAATGTATTCCGAAACATTACAAACATCCATGTCATCGTCAAAACTGAACCAGAAATCTGTGGCACCTAGAATTTTGAATTATGCAGTGAAAATTATTCATAACTCTTCTAATACAGTGGTCCTCAAACTTTTTACCTTGGTACTGCCCTCCTTAATAATATATATATATAATTGCAATATACAATTGCATCTTCGCAAAATGCTTTTTACCATCAAATAAGAGAGCAACATGAAAGTAATAAAAATTTAACAAAAGTATTTGTATATTGAATGAAAATTAATTATATTATAATGTAATAAATCATTAATAACTCAATTATCTTGGATTTGAGTGTTTTATATTTAAATCAGAGGTTCATTTTTACTATTGTGAAGCTGCTAAATAGGATCAAAATAAGTTAGAGATCTTACACAGTAGAAGATCCACTTGCTGTACCGGCTTCAGATACACTGCAAGAAAAAAAAAACTATATAAATTAAACTGGTTTTTAAAAATTAAGACATAAATATCCTTCTAATGTTAGTAAAGAGTAGTCTTAAACAAAATTTATTAAGAAAATCAAAAATACATTTGTTATAGGAAATAATAACATGCCTTACCTAGTTATCAAGCATTAGTAATGTTCGTTATATGTTAAATAGATAGTAATATTCTAATTTGAAAAATTTCATGTATTGAAATGTTACAAATATTCTATTTTTAAGATATTTTCTCGAGACATTACACATGATCAAATGAAATCTATATTGAAAAAATATATAAAGAAGTCATACAAATGGATTAGAGTGCTTTATCGAAGTATTTTATTTATAGCGCAGATACATTTTTAAAAAAATGTAGTCAGCTAGCTATAACTAGGGATCCATATCACATATCCTTGTGGCCATGGTGGGATGTTTGATTACAACAGCTAATGGCGAGAGTGGGAACAAAGAGAGAGCCAATAACAGCCATTTTGGATGGTTGAATTGTCAAACTAACTAATTGCCTGGCTGTTCGGCCTATTAGGGCTAAAACGACCTACCTAATTGCATATTTTGAGACAGGAGATGGTTTCTTTCTGCAGGGTATTGTTATCAGCCAAATGCTCTATTGCCACATTAGACAGGGAGGTACAGTTTAAAATGTATTCCGAAACACTACAAACATCCATGTCACTGTCAGGACTTGAACCAGAAACCTGTGGCACCTAGAATTTTGAATTATGCAGTGAAAATTAGTCGTAATTCTTCTAATACACAGTGGTCCTCAAACTTTATACCATGAAACTGCCCTCCTTAATAATATATATGTATATATATATAATTGCATCTTTGTGAAATTTTTACCATCAAATAAGAGAGCAACATGAAAGTAATAAAAATTTGACAAAAGTGTTTGTATATAGAATGAAAATTAATTATATTATAAAGTAATAAATCATTAATAACTCAATTATCTTGGATTTGAGTGTTTTATATTTAAATCAGAGGTTCATTTTTATTATTGTGAAGCTGCTAAATAGAATCAAAATAAGTTAGAGATCTTACACAGTAGAAGATCCGGTGGCTTGTCCGGCATCAGACACGCTGCAAGAAAAAAAAATGATATAAATTCATCTAGTTTTCAAATATGAGAGCAACATGAAAGTAATAAAAATTTGACAGAAGTGTTTGTATATAGAATCAAAATTAATTGTATTATAATGTAATAAATCATTAATAACTCAATTATCTTGGATTTGAGTCTTTTATGGTAATTTTATATTTAGATCAGAGGTTCATTTTTATTATTGTGAAGCTGCTAATGAACATTTAAACTCTATGGAAAAGATACACACAGAAAATATTTACATCATAAATTTTTCAAGGTACAGAACTATAACTTTTTGAATTATACAGGAAATATTATTCATAACTCCTCCAATACTAATTTTTAATGTTAATTACAATTTTAATGCTAAGACAAAAATTTTAATGTTAATTAAGGAAAGAATGTGTTAATTCACTAATTTTATAACCTTTAATATCCTCTTTCTCCCATTAATTAAATTTCAAGTTGAATAAAATTTATATTATAAATTATGTACAGATGAAAAATAGAATAAATTTTTATACAAAATAATTGCTTTAATTACATAATAATTAAGGATTAAATTAGCAATAAATAATTAAAGTCACTAAAGATCTTATTATATTTCCAACATTTTAATAGCCTTAACAACATAAAATATATGAAATTATTAAAATGTCATGTACAGAAACATTTAGAAACTTACCCTTTTCTGTTTTGTTTGCTCCTGCAAAATTAAAAACATAATATTAGAATTTTACGAAGCATAAAGTACATAATTTCATTTTTATAAAAAAATATATGTCAGGATTATTTTTAATAAATAACATTCTGTAATATCATTTAATTAAAATATCTATTACAATTAAAAAATTATATTAAGATTGATATAACAAAATAAATGGTAGATAAATAAATATATGAACTTTTATATCAAAGAATAAGTTAAAATATTTAATGCGGTTTGTCTTATAATTTCCAAAATGAATATTTTCTTTTATTTGAAAATTTAAAAAAAGTAATAGTAAGTTTCTGTGTGGCTGATTTAAACAACTAAACAGAAAGTTGATCTTTCAAATGACACATCAACATGAGAACAAATTGTTCAACTTTGGCCAGAATATACTTTTGCAAACTACTAAATGTGTTAACTATTTTATACTGGATTAATTTTTTTAAGAATATCTACATCATTTTAGGTTAAGGTTGCTGCCCTATTTTTAATCGTCACTGTTTCTGAAGTTTTATAATCTATATTTTAATTGCCTTTTCCCTGTCTTCTTTTTCTTTTTTTTGTTTGATAGAAAGAAGTTTTAAATTGAGGTAGGAAAATTTTTTAATGAATTTTTGTTTATTACCAATTTATATCTATTCCATACATGGATACAATACATAGATATACAGGAAAAACTAAATTTCTATACTAAAAAAATTTGAAGTCACATTAATGCAAGTTTGCAGAAAAATTTAAACTGATAAATAGAAACATCACATTAAATTTATAATCTCATAGGTTCATAGTGAATATGAAATTGTGACAGCAGGAGGTCTAAAGGCCTAATTTAACTTTATCAAAGAAGTGGAAAGAATAATGTATGGTATTTACATGTTTTATTTAAACAAAACTCCAACTGACAATCTCACTCTCAATATGATAAACATTCACAGAAGCAAAGGCAATCAACAAAAATAGAAGAGCCAAATACAATTGGTATTTGTGTGGACTTGAATATTAAGTTTTAATTTTATTTAAACTAGATAATTCTTTTAGTTTATACATTAATAATGCATTTAACTATTGACATACTTGCCAAACAAAAGTAAATTTTTGATCGTATTTTATGATGTAGCAATAGTAATTTACATAACATTATTAATGTGATTAATGTTAAAGTTTAAGCACCAGTTTTTTGAAACAGCTAAAGTGATTAAAATTCTACATAAATCGATAATAATTTGTTGTTTAATGTTAAAAATAATTTGTTGTTATTCTGCTACATAATGATCTTATTCAGTTGCATCTAGTATTTAAAGTGGCCTTTTTAAAAAAATTTTAATGCAACTTGTTTAAACGAGTGTATTACATTTTCGGAATTTAATTTCAGTTAAATTTTAACATAACAACATTAGATAATGAATATCTATAAGTATTTCCATTATTTCACACTTAAAACTATTTTAAGCGCAGTATTATTCTGAAGAATAGATAAAAAATGTAAAATATTTCTGAAATGCTACCATGTCTAGCAAAACATCAAATGCTAAATTTTAGTACTTGTAAATGTAAAAAAAGTACTTGTAAGTAACTTTAATACTTGTAAATGTAAATTAAAGTCTACATCCCTTCAATGGCAAGAAAATAATATTGCATCATTGTACTTATAGAATCTCTACCATTCCAGTGGCACAGAATGAGGTAAGTGTGCTCAGAATTCAAACACTACAATTCAACAAGAAATTTGTTTGACTGTAAAACTGTAATCAAGCTGCATTTATGACCATATTGGTTAAATAAGCATTTGCTTTCATTAATATTTCCATAATATACACAAAAATAGTTTGCATTTTAAAGAAATTTGTTAAAGAGACGAAGGGGTGGCAAATATTTCAGAGTAACTATTGAATTGCACCAAATTTGTTTTTTTATGTCCATGACTAGACTGGCATAAAGGGAGGGTGAATGATAATTATGTAAAAAATGGGCATTTGGCAAGCCATTTCAATTTGGGGTATTTGTTTGTTTAAAAGATACATTTTATATGATAAGTTTTCTATGTTAAAATAATATTAATAGCTTCTTAAAAACTTTATTTTTAATTTTAGCAATATAGATTTATGTTGACATAATATTACTATTTTTTAAATTTCTTTTATTCATTGCTTCTTTAACATTTTATATCTATCTGTATCGGCTATGATTTCAAAAATAAATGCTATTTAATGTTCTACAATTAAGAGGCACATTTCAAGTATTATTTACGCCAGAGAGGAAACAGTAATAAAATTTATGCACGGCAAAAATAACTGGGTTTGTAAGAGTGGTCCCCTCAATCACAGACTTGGATACCAAAACATTTTAAAATAGTAGTAATTAACACCACAACATAAAACAAAGATTGCTTAATTTACTATTTCTTTGACACACTTCTCATTCTCTTTCCTACCTCCCCTCCCCCAATTGAGCTGAGAAAACCAGCAAATAAGAAAATCCTCTTCCCTTAATTTGGGCAGGGCAGCTGAAAAAATTTGGCGAGAAATAGCTAAACACTCGAATGGCACTATCAGAGAAAGACTAGTATCCCTTTAAATAATTTCATAGTTTCTTATTTAAACAAAGATCGTTACTTTTGATTGAAATTTTTGATTAACAAAAATTTATCTATGTTCATCATATGAAAATTATATTTTATATTCTCATTCAAATTTTTATATTTGAATTAAATGGCATCCAAGACAATTGAACCAATTTTGCATGTGTTTTATAGGTCAAATAGCATCAAGTTGAATATGAATATTATATTGTAGGTATATTCCAGTTTAGTTTTATTTGCTAAGGGAGTTACTAGATATCTAAATAAAATTTCTCTTACACTGTGTGAAAAAAGTAGGACAGTCATATTTTTGTACAATATGCTTTTATTTTACTGCTTTTGACCTGATTTTTATAGAGAGTTGTTTTGTTAGAGTTTTAATTTATGTTAAGTGTAAGTTAAATGAGATTTTTTTACTTACCACTATTTTAACTTAGGAATGCAATACTTAATAACTTTGGGTGTGTGAAAAAAGTAGAAGGACACGTGTTCAAGATTGTTCTTTTCATCACATTGTTTGCATGTTTTGAGATACATTGAATGTCTTTGTCAATTCTTTTCCAATAGACATATTGCCCTGCTAATTCTTTCACTTTTGTTTATGCCAATATGTGTCAGAAGTTGTTCATCTAAAACAGCCTTTTGAAAGATTCTTGGTATGACTACTCACTGTCCTTTGAATAGGATTCCATAGTCCATAATTTTTTTATAAATTTCCAAATGCATTTGAAAAGTAGCCATAAACAATTTAGATAGTTTATGGCTACTATCTATAGTTTATGGCTATTATTACTACTATCTAAATTGTTTAGCATTCATATTGAGAATATGTGAAAAATCACTGTTTGAAATCAAAAGTCCGAATAAATTCATATAACTTGATACATCCAGGAAACAACTCTTCATTTTAATTAGTATTTTAAGACCGTATTACTTGTTATATCTATTCGTCAATTAAAAGAGGTGAATTAGAAATAATATTAATTTGAAAAAAATATTCGAATATAGAATTTAAAATAATATTCATATTTGATGTTAAACTTAATTATATCGTAAACAAGATTAAACTGTTGCCAATATATGAAGCTAACATAATAACGAAACAACTATTGTGTTACCACAGAATATAGCAAATATACAAATGGCAGAAAAATAAAGAGGAATTTCCCAATAAGTTTTTAAAAAATTAGATAAAAATTTGTTTTTGAATGTAAATTAGCTATAAATTAAGATTACGACTACTTAAATTCCATTACTTCTGAAATACCTGTGTAATTAAGGTGTGACTAATTATTATATTTTTATTAAAAATATTATTTAATTAATAAAATAATAATTAGGAATAGAATTACACTTTTAAACTTTCGTTCTTTTCATTTGAATAAAGTTATTTTAAACCTTCTTTTACTTAGACATTAGGATTGCAACTTTGAACAACTCAACACTATATAAGATATTCTTGTTTTCTGTATATTCTTAAGCCAAAAAATTCAATTTATAAAAGAACTTTAAGTTAGATCTCAATAAGAATCCTAAACATACAACACTGAATGTTCATTTGAGGTTATTTTACAACTTTAAATTGCCTTAAAAAAAAACAACTATTTAGCATATTTGACAAGAATTTGAAAATATAACATTTTCTTAAAGTAACAGTTAAAATTTGTAGTTCAAGAAGAATGGGACAAAATTGGACTTAAAATCACTAAAAAAAAAAAATAGACTTATATATACTAAAACGGTTAAAAAGTATTCTAAAGCTCATGGATCTAACTAAATATTAAAATTGGACAAAACTGGTTAAGCAGCAGTTTAAATAGTTAATTGGGCCTAAACTGCTCTTTGAATTTCTCACAATTTTTTTTTTAAATGATAAAAAAAATTTAAAATATTTCTATACTAAGTTATTTTGAAGCAGTAAGTTTGCATAATTTATTTTAATAGCTTTTATCTAAGATTTTGTATAAATAGTTTATTCATACAAAACCTTTGTGAGATACTGCATATATGAATATTTTAATTCTGTATGAGACAGAGTAGCCAGTAGATTAGAATAAATCTCAAAATAGTGACTTTTTTTCACAGTTAATTGGACAATAATGCACTAATTAGGGTTTCCTTGTTTCTACTCCAAAATTATAAATCATGGTCATAGAGCTACATGACATTTTTTATTCTGCTTCAGCTGCAGTCAATCCTTGCTTCTCTTTTTTTGTGGACTTACCTTATACCATAATATATGCAAAGAATGATTATTTTAAAATAAAAAGCCTGAATCCAATGATAAAGTTTTGCTGCTTAGAAATCTTTTTCCCATATGTTTTTTGAGAAACAGATCAAAATGTATGTTTTTTGAGAAACAGATTTGTATAAAATTTCCTTTATTTTCAATTCATTCAAATAACAATATTAGTAATGATACAAGTAAATTCATAATTAATTCATTTTTCTTTTGTTTATTTACTTTGTTCATTTTAGAATATATTTCTGTATTTGTATTTTTTCTCATTATCCTTATTACTCAATAATTATAGATTAGGGTGCAATATTCTGTGATATTCTTGTTATATTATATAACTGATAAAACATCACTTTAAGTAGTCTTAAGATCATTGTTTTGTTTAATTTTTTTCTTCTGTTAAATGGAAATCAGCAAGAACATAGCATTGCACTTCAGTCAAAGAATTAAAATATTTAATGAAAATGGCCACAAACTTTTTTTTTTCTAAAACAGTGAAAATTATTGGAGATCAAGAATTATCATTTTGAAAATATGCAATGCCATTTCTCAAGTATAAAAAAGATTTAATGCTCATAAAATGAGACAGAGATCTGCCAAAATTAAATTCAGACATCAACTAACATTGTACTCTCTTTTATAATCTTCATCCCACAAATGAAATTTCATTAATGAAAAAAAACATCTATCTCACCTAAAAATCGGATTTTACCTCAATCAAGAAAACTCATTTTCTAGCATAAATCACAGTACACCCAGATCAGTTGTTCTTAAGATAAATAAATAATACTTGCATCCGATTCCTTATTTCGAACTCTCCATTTATTTTTTTCTTATCTTTTTATAAAATTTTATATTTTTTCAAAATTAAAATGAGTTAGCTTTCATTAATAGTTGATTAAAAATTTATAAAATGGTTTTAAACATAATTAAAAATCGTTTGGTTACTTTTTCAGTTATTTAAAATATTGTTTTATGCAGCACTTGGTTTTACGCATTTCATGATAATCTAATATGTCTAAACACACATATATATAAATAATTATTGTGTATAAAACCTTGTTACTCTTGCTAATAAATTTACATTAATCTTTCTTTACATAGAATGTTAGTGATTAGAATCTGTAATAATATTGCTTAATGATGAAAAAATAATATCTCATGTTTGAATAGCTTGTATAAAAAGTATTGATTTGTTAACTTTAGGTGTCTTTCATGTATTTCAAAAATTTTTTATCATTTGTTAATATTTAGTATTTTCTTGACTTCTACTAATTCCTTACATTTTTATGAAGTGGAATTAATAGTAATAAATTCTAAGTTTTAGCATAAATTTGTAAATAATAACATGAATTTCAAAATTATTATATATTTTTAGTTCTACTAAATTCCATTTTTCTAAAATCCTTTTCCTTATAATTCTTTTTTTTTTTTTTTTTTTTTTTTTTTTTTTTTTATATAATAAAACATTACAAATCTGACATGGTTTCTGTTTTTGCCTGTCTTTGTACTGAAATAATTTTAAAAGGTAGTTATTAAGTTTGCTTTATTTTGTATTAAGAAAATTCATAAAATCTAGATTCCTAAATCTCAAAACCAAAAACAATGTTTTAACAAACAATAATTTGAAGCATTCTGAGATAATTTAAACTAATGTGATATGGCAAACAAAATACAAAGTGAAATTCTATAACTTCTTTAAAAATATAGATGCCATTACATTCAAGATATTACAAATGATGAAATGGGGGCTGGTCATCTTACCAATATGCCAGCAGAATGGGCCACCTGAAAGGTTTTTAAACCTAAACTACTGGAAATTCATCATGTCAAAAGACCAAAATTAAGATGACGTTACATGTAGATGCCAACTTTAATGTTATTATATCTTGCAATTGGAGAAATATTGCTGAGAATAGATAAAGATGAAATAACCTAATTTAGAAGGCTATAATCCATGGCAGATTGTTGTTTCAGAGACGATGACGATTAAAATTTTTATACTAGCTTTTACTTTAATAGTTCATGAATCTAGAATCTTTAGTATTTATATGCATCATTTTTATATATCTTTTGTTCCTTATCTGCTAATTGACAATTTGATTTTTCCATGGCAGTAACTAACTATAATAACAATTGAAACCAATAATAAAGATAACAGTTCAGTTTGAAACAAAATAGGATTTAAAATATAAAAGGAAACAAAGCAATTGAAGACAATTTTAATTTTAAACTTAAGAAATTAAAATGAAACTACTTACATTTTAAGACAGAATTTCTTCAATCAGAATTTTAATTCACTATGTCTTTGCTAAAAGTTCTGGTGAAATGATGGCTTATTATTGACCACTGTATTTTTTTTTTATTGACCTTATTATTTATTATTGACCTTATGTGATTGGTTAATATAAATTGTTTTTGTTAAATGTATTCTAAGAATTATCTTAAATGTTAGTGTTCTTAAATATTAAGTGTTTTTGAATGATTATGTTATTCTTCTAAATGTTCTTTAAGAAGTATCTTTTTTAGAAGTTGCCAAAACCAATAAAATTTTAAAAAAATTCCTTCTTCTAAAATTTAAAAGCTATTTTTTAAAAAAAATTTAAATAAAATAAAAATTAAAATATTTTTGCTTAAATAAATTCTGATAATTTAGAGAGCCAGAATTTCTGTGTATAAATTTTAGAAAATAATGATAATAGCAAAATTTACCTTAACTTTAAAAATTACTTTAACTTTTATTTAATATAAAAATTTTAAATTATACTAAATATCTGTCAAAATTTATCCAATCCAAATTTAAATGAATTTATTTAATTTTCTGTGTGCATATTCTAAAAATATATATTAAATGAATTGCAAAAAAGTTAAATGCATTTTGTAAATATTTTTTAATTCATCTATACAATAAATTATTAATCTTATCTATCAGGATCTTCATTCATATATCCAATTTTAAAAACCATTTGAAAACTATGTGTCGCATGTAATTCACAATGAAATGTTCTACCACTGTATACTTTACTTCTTGTTGCTGCTAATCATTCCTAACCTTTTTTTCTAAATTTTCTCAATTAATTTCTTTTCTTTTTTGTTACTTTTTGCGCTTGAAAAGTTTTCTACATACCAAAGAAGCCAATGATAATAAAATTAAAGAATGCATAGTGCTTTTTATGGATTTAAGAACGCATTTGTGGTGCAAAAGCAGATCAGTAATTCCATACTCATAGGCTATATTAAAGATATGATATTGGTCATAACAATAATAATAAATAATATTAAACCTCACATAAAATGGTTTAATATTCTTCTTTAGTGAATATTTTTTTTGTGTTATAAACATCGTTTTGTTTCTTTTTTTTAAATCGTGGAAATGCTTTTATACTCTCTCGCAAGCTATGTTTGTTTAGCTCTTTGAAATTGCACCAATATAGTAAGATAAAAAGAAATATATAAATAGTATAGAGATTTCGATCATTAGAAGTAGAGCTTGTTTGACGATACCTGAGATATTTGGCGATTGTTTACTAACTTAATATGAACCAAATGCTGTTTACAGTGTCAAGTTTGGCTGTTGATGTGTGCTTCGGTTAGATAATTCCGCACAAAAAAATTATTTTTTAGATGACATAGTTGTTTGACTGTAAAATATCAGAGTAGTTATGTGTTTCCACTTTAAGAAATAGTTCTCTGAAGTATTCTATTAAAATTAAGCTTTTTCCGTTTTGTAAATTTTCTTCCTTATTTTGGTATATATATATATAGTGTTAAATTTCATTTGATGCTATTTCTATACATGATTTGTACTGACATTTAAATGAATGTAATTTTTTTTTTTTTTTTTTTTTTTATAAATTTTTTTTCATTTTATTTAAATTTATTTTATTTTTTTTTTTTTTTTTTTTAATCTCAATTTTTTAGCACTTTCGTTTGATTTGTTTTCGGGGTGTTTTTCATGCGTATTCTGTGTTATTTTTTTTTTATATTCTTCTATTGTTTCATAAATACAGAATTTTCAATCAACTGATAGAAACTGGGAATGCCTCATTTATCAAAATAAATGTTCATTCTGTCTCTGGATTACGTTTGTGTCCATGCTCACTCTGTTTCCCCCCCCCCCCTTTTTTTTTCTTTTGCTATACGATTATCAAACTTAAGAAAAAGAAAAATTTTTAATTTAAAAATTCTCTTTTTTTTTTTCACTAAAAATTCTACAGTGAGGAAATGTGTTAGTTTTATTTAAAATAGAAAAATCCTTTTTCTTACTAAATCAATTTATAATCTTGTTATAAGTTATGAGATATATAGATATATGAGAATATGTTAATGAGATAAATGAAATTCCTTAATTTATCTCATTGACATATTTAAACAACTTTAACGAAGGATTTTTAAAAAATGATTTCATTTTTAAAAGTTCCTTATATTGAGGTTCGAAGTAAGATGTACTGATTCTAAGTGAAGTATATTACTCAGTGTGATTAATTATCTTATTCTTTTATAGTCAACTTTGCATAACTTAACTTGTTTTCTGGAAAATTATTTGAATTTTCTAATACGAGGACGTATAAATGAATCCTGTAAGTCTATTATAACAATATACCAATAAAATCCTGTAAATATTACAAATTAAAATATATTTAATGTAGTTTTTTTTTAACTATAGTTATTTGCTGTTGGAGGCATAATTTGATATTTGTCTGCAGCTTTTCCTTTCTTCTAATGGTTAATTTTTAATTTCACTTATTAATAACTATTCCATTTTAATGTTTACAAAGATGGATATGACTGATATTTAAAAATATATTTTTGCTTTGACTACATTGTGTTTATGTATTTTTAAGTTTTAAACTATGAAGAAATTATTATGTTGAATGTTTTTTTGAGTTGTATTATGAAGTATAATTATTAATTTTAATTGTTTGTTAAATATGTATAAAAAAATTAAACAATATGTCAAATTTGCAAGTTATTGCTGGTTTTTATAAATTTTAATTGCCCTCATATCTGCAATAAAGAAAATTTAATTTCTGTTTAAAATAATGTAATAAGTACTTTATTAAATTTTTATAGCTTATTTGTTGAAATTCTATTATCTGTTCATCTTATTACAGTAGTATGTTATGCATAATTTAGTATTCCTGCCTGATATCAAACAAAAACCGAAATTTGTGTAGTCTTAATTTCATATCTTGTTAAATACAGTAACTCATGAATGCAATAATACTAATTAAATTCATGTTTTATAAAATAGTTGTGGCTTGTTCTCCTCTAAATATAATATAAGTAATAAAAATATTTAAAACATTTCCCTCTTAATTATATTTTTATGCTTTGATGTGTCATTTTTTAAATAATCTTCTAATAATTTTTTTTCCTTAATTATCAATTTTTTTAAATTTAACTGATAATTATGTGTTATAATGCAAAATATATGAATTTATATTGAATATTTCTGTCACTGGCCTTTCCAATTCAACGATTTAAGTGAAATGTGTAGTTTTGTATAATGTCTTTAATTACTTTTAATTTAAATAATATTAAATTCTGAATAATAATGGTTAATTTTCTTTAATAAATGTCAATTTTTACTAACGTGGTGATAATTACATTGTTACGTGTTAAGAAAATTAAAAGCATCTAATCACAACAATAACCACTTGCCCAAGTTTTTAAATATCTTCTGGCAAATGTAAAATATTTTGTGTTTATCTGTAGCTTAATCATAAATGAAACCTGTTATTTTGAGTATCTTGTGGAGCTGTAAATTCTCAGTAAATCAATAAATTAATCATTACATTAATTGAATTTATATCAGTTTTTTTTTGTTTTTTTTTGTAATATTAAAATTGTTTTATCTATAATTAAGGAAACTGAAGTGTATTTCATGAACTTTATAATGAAAACTAGTGATTCTGAGGTAAAGTATATTTCGACATAGTGCATTTTTTTTCGATAACTCCACCAGATTTTTCAATTTATATTCATATTTTAAAATAGTTTGTCTTTCTCAGCAATGTAATGTAAAATTAAATTTATTTTATTGAAAATCTTTATCAGTAGAAAGGAAATAATTCTGACAAAATTGCTCCTAAAATGTGCTTGCGTCTTCTCTTGCCAGCATTTCGATTGAGAACATCTATATACAGAAAAGTTTTGATGACTTGCTTTCATATACTAAACCTCCCTAGAAGTTTTAATGAACTTTTTATATGTTCACAATTCCAGTGAAATACACTTGTGGTTTTTTACAAATTATTAAAATGTCATTTATTGAAATAACTGTTTATTTATTTAGTTAGCCTTTTTTTTTCTGATTCTATTTGCCTCTTTTAGATTCTGACTTGTGTTTTGACTTTATGTTCAGAAAAGGAATTGAATACAGAGGAACGTGAAGTAACTATATGTAAGTTGTATGTTGAATTTTATTGTACAAAATAAAATATTAATAATAATCATGCAGTTGTAGAAATACATTATACCTTTAAAAAAAAACATATTTTCTTAGTTGTAACATTTGTTATAAGGCATGTTTATAAATTCTATCAAATAAATTACTGATTCTTTTGTAATTAAATCACTGAAACTCAATTTTGAAATAGTTATATAAATTAATAAAACAAAAAGTGTAATTTTATATATAAAAAAATAAATAAAAATGTGTTATGTAACCAAAAGAGTTCTGTGAAAATTTAGAGCATCGTTAAAATCCCCGTAGCTCTGGCAAGAATAATACTTTTTGTTCGTGCAATGCTCAATTCCAATTTCTAAATATATGTAGTTGAACAATTTGTACAAATGTAAAGGCGAAACAAAACTCTGATATTATTATGTCAAAGAATTTGTTTCTTTCATTTTCTTAAACTTTCTTTTAATCATTATGTTTTAAGCTGTAAATAACTTTTTTTTAATGGGGAAAATTCCTAGGTTTAACTTGAAGATTTTCATTTAATGTTACTAATGTGTTTGTGAAGTGGGGTTATTACAATAATTTCTTTTTTCACCCTCCATGTGTTAATTATATTAACTATCCCAGAATATTTCCCACGAAGTAGATAAATTTTTCTGTAATATAATGGAGCTTTACTATTACTCAAACATTTTCCTAATTTTTATAAATTTTAATAATGCATCCAACCACTATGCATTTGAATTTCGTTCGTATTTCTTGACCGGAGCGAAAATTCTTTGATAAGTACAGTAACACATGAATGCAATAATACTAATTAATGTCATGATTTATAAAATAATTGTGTCTTGTTCTTCTTGAAATATGATATAAAGAATGAAAATAGTTTTAAAATTTCCCTCTTAAATATATCTTTATGCATTGATGTGCAATTTTTTTAATAATCTTCTCATAATTTGTTTTCCTTAATTATCTGAGATATTTTGAAATTTAACTGATAATTATTTGTTATAATGCAAAAAATATAAGAATTTTTATTGGATTTTTCTGTCACTAGCCTTTCCCATTCAATAATTTAAATGAAATGTGTAGTTTTGTATAATATCATTAATTACTTTTTAATTTAAATAATATTAAATTCTCAATAATAATTGTTCATTTTCTTTAATAAATGTCAGTTTTTACTAACTTGGTGATAACTACAAAAAATGTTGTTACCTTTTAAAAAAAATTAAAAGCATCAAATCATATAAAATGTTTCGCAACAACAACCACTTGCCCAGATTTTTATATATCATCACTCAAATGTAAAACGTTTTGTGTTTATCTGTAGCGTAATTATAAAAAAAACCTGTTGTATTTACAATCTTGTGCACCTATAAATTCTCAGCACTTCTATAAATTAATCTAATGGATGTCATTGCTATTTTGTAATTGTAAAATTGTTTTATCTATTAAATCAAACTAAAGTGTATTTAATGAAATCCTGAGTTTTTAAAATGAAAACAAGTGATTCAGACGTAAAATATATTTCGACATAGTGCATTTTTTTTTTCGAAAACTCCACCAGATTTTTCAATATATAATCATATTTTAAAATCTGTCTTTCTCAGCAATTTATTTATTGAAAATCTTTATCAGTAATGAGGAAATAATTCTGACAAAATTGCTCCTAAAATGGGCTTACTGTTTTCTCCCACCAGCTTTTAATTGAGGACACCTATATACAGAAAACTTTTGATCACATGCTTTCATATACTAAACCTCTCTAGAATTTTACTGAAATTTTTATATGTTCACAGTTCTGGTGGAGTACACTTGTGTTTTTTTTTACAAATTATTAAAATGTCATTTATTGCAATAAATATTGGTTTGGTTATTTATTCGGCCACTCTTTCTAATTCTATGTCCCTCTTCTAGATTTGGTCTTGTGTCTTACATTCTGTGAAATAAAAGGCATTGAATACAGAGGAACATGGAGTTATTATATGTAAGTTGTCTTTTGAAGTTTATTGTAAAAAAAATAATAATCATACATTTGTCAAAAAACAGGATACCTTTAAAATAACCAGATTTGCTTAGTTGTAACATCTGTAAAAAAAATAAAAATAAATTACTGATTTCTTTGTAATTACATCACTGAAACTCAATTTTAAAATAATTATATTGATATGAATTGTATTGATAATAATATAATAAGCATTAATACTAATAATATAATTGATATTAATTGCATAAATAAGTATGTAAAATTTTGCCTTTGTATAAATCTTTTCTTGGTTTTAAACTATAACTAATTTGTTTAAAGCCAGCCATGATTATATGTTATATCTAGTCATTTTAATATTAATTGTATAAATAAGTACTTTAAAATTAAATTAATTTTCTATTTAAATATCTCTGCAGCTTCTTTAATTTTTGTCACTAGCATTTTTATCATTACATAAAAGGTTTTTTTTCTTTCCCTGTGTATTGATTTATGGCTTATTTTTCTTTTATTGTGGACTGTTATAATTGAAAAGAGCAGTTTTAAATCCCTTTCTAATAAGTTTTAATATATAATATTTCTAAACTTTTCCCTTTGTATAAGTCTTTTCTTGATTTGAAACTGTAACTAATTTGTTTAAAGCTTGCAAAGGTTATATGTTTTATCTAGTCATTTTGATATTAATTGTGTAAATATGTACTGGAAATTCAACTTAATTTTCTATTCAGATATATACAAAGTTTCTTTTATTTTTGTGACAAGCACTTAATTTATACATAAAATTGATTTGTTTGCCTTTGTGATTATTTGCAGCTTATTCTTTTGTGTTTTACATGGCTGATTAAGATGAAAAGAGAATTTTTAAATTTTAGTTTAATACATTTTAATATTTCTGAAATGTTTCCTTTCTGGAAATCTTTTTTTAATTTCTTAAATCATAACTTATTTGTTAAATGCTCGCAAAGGTTATGTTTTATCTTGTCATTTTTATATTGATTTTCCGCTAAATATTTATATAATTAACTTAATTTTTTATTCAGATGTCTCTGAAATTTCTTGAATGAAGTAAATGCTTGTAACAAAAATTACATAAAGTAGTATTGTTTGTTGATTTGCTGCTTATTCATTGATGTTTTATATGGCCGATTATGATGAAAAAAGCAGTTGAAATTCCTATTTAATAATCTTTATTACATAATATTTCTAAAATTTTCCTTTTGTATAAAACTTTTTCTAATTTCAAACTATCAATAAATGTTTAATGCTATTTTATAGTGTAATTTTTTTTTGTTTTACTATTTGTAAATCATTTATTTTCAAACAATTTTTAGTAATATTATAGTTTTTTTCATTGTTCAAAATACAACTTCAATTATTTACGGTTTCATGTTAGTTTTGTTATGTGTGTGTGTGAAAGTCGTAACTGGATTTTTTTTCACATAACAGGGTACATCGTGTATAAGTTTTATTTAGTTACTCTTCATTTTATGTATTATATTGTTTTAAATATTAAGTTTATTCTTCCACTTTAATAAACCTGCATGTTGATGAAATTTATGTGATCTGTGAATTTTTTAATTTTCATATTAACTTTTTATTCATTGTAGAATGCGGGAATTAACTGAAATGCTATCTGATTATCTGAATTATTGGCATTGGTCATCGATAAAATAGTCCTGGGAAATAATGTCTGCTACAGGTGAGTAAAGTTTTTAATCTGATTAGCAATTACTTCAACAAATGTCAAATGTAGAGCATTCTTCTAAAAAAGTGTTCAATTTTTCATTATTTGCTCAACGAGAAGAAAATCCAGCATGTTGAAATTGACATTTTAAAATAAATTTTGACTGCCAACATTTTAAGTTTTGTTTACTCTGACAATAAAACAAAAGAAACTGAATATTTCTTAACTAGTTTCATATGATTATTAGCAAATATACATTTATTTTAACCTTCAGAATAATTCCATCCACAGAATTGAGTAAATTTTGACAGAAAAATAAGGGCAATATGGTATTATCATACTACTGTTTCTTGTCACAAGATGCATAAAATGTATGATGATATTTTGATGAAACCACCTGAAATGTGCATAATTTAAGGCTGAATCGATGCTTGGTTTTTGCCATTTTAATCCTAATAACAAAATTAAAATGGACTGCTTGGGTGTTTTTTTCCTTGTAATGTATGTTAAATGTTTCTTTCAAGTGTTCTGTTGATAACAAAATCCCCGAAAAAACATTACAATTTATACTTATTTGTCAAAAAGCCGAAAATTATCAATTTAATATACATATTTTATAATTCTGATATTATTTTAATCTAATATTTTCTAAAAGTTTTGAATAGCATTTATTATATACAATTTTTTGTGCCAAGCATATATTTTATTCCATAAGATTCTTTTTTTTTCCTGTGTATTGGTTTATGGCTTATTTTTCTTTTATTACGGACTGTTATAATTGAAAAAAGAGCAGTTTTAAATCCTGTTTTGATATATAATATTTCTAAACTTTTTCTTTTTTTTCACATAACAGGGTACATCGCATATAAGTTTTATTTCATTGCTGTTCTTTTATGTATTATATTGTTTTAAATATTAAGTTTATTCCTCCACTTTAATAAGCCTGCATGTTAGTGAAATTTATGTAATCTATGATGTTTTTAATTTTCATATTAACTTTTTATTCATTGTAGAATGCAGGAATTTACTGAAGTTCTATCTGATTATCTGAATTATTGGCATTGGTCATTGATAAAATAGTCCTGGGAAATAATGTCTGCTACAGGTGAGTAAAGTTTTTAATATGATTAGCAATTACTTCAACAAATATCACATGTAGAGCATTCCTCTAAAAATATGTTCGATTTTTCATTATTTGTTCAACGAGATGAAAATCTAGCATCTTAAAATTGACATATTAAAATAAATTTCGACTGATCGAAAGTATTTAAGAGTAAATTTTGTAAGAAAGAAAAAGACAATATAGTATTGTCATATTACTATTAATCTAATATTCTCGAAAAGTTTTAAAAGCATTGTATTTTTTATAATTTTTTGTGCCAAGCATTTATTTTATTCCATCAGATAGTTTTTTTTTTTCCTGTCTATTGATTTATAGCTTATTTTTCTTTTATTATGAAATGTTATAATTGAAAAGAGCTGTTTTAAATCCCTTTTTAATAACTTTTAATATATAAAATTTTTAAAATTTTACCTTTCTATAATTCTTTTCTCTATTTCAAACTGTAACTAATTTGTTTAATGCTCGCAAACATATTATTATCTATGTTTTATCTAGTCAAATTGATATTAATTATATAAATATGTACTGGAAAATCAACTTAATTTTCTATTCAGATATCTCTGAAGTTTCTTAAATTTTTTTGTGAGAAGCATTTAATTCATTACATAAAGTGGTTTTCTTTTGCTGTGTATTGATTTGTGATTGAAGAGAAATTTTAAATCCCTATTAAAAATGTTTTAATTTATAATATTTGTAAAATTTTGCCTTTGTATGTATCTTTTCCTGGTTTCAAACTGTGACTAATTTGTTTAAAGCTCGCAAAAGTTATATGTTATATGTAGTCATTTTGATATTAATTGTATAAATAATTACTTTAAAGTTAACTTAATTTTCGATTTAAATATATCTGCAGTTTTTTTAATGTTTGTGACTGGCATTTAATTCATTACATAAAATTGATTTGTTCGCATTTGTGTTTATTTGCAGCTTATTCTTTTGTGTTTTACATGGCTGGTTAAGATGAAAACATAATTTTTTTATTTAATACATTTTAATATTTCTGAAATGTTTACTTTCTATAAATCTTTCTTTAATTTCTCAAATCATAACTTATTTGTTAAATGCTCGCAAAGGTCATATCTTTTATCTTGTCATTTTTATATTGATTTTCCAGTAAATATTTATATAATTAATTTAATTTTCTATTCAGATGTCTCTGAAATTTCTTGAATGAAGTAAATGCTTGTAACAAAAATTACATAAAGTAGTATTATGTGTCGATTTACTGGTTATTCTTTGCTGTTTTATATGGCTGATTAAGATGAAAAAAGCAGCTGAAATTCCTATTTAATAATCTTTAATATATAATATTTGTAAAATTTTCCTTTTGTATTAAACTTTTTCAGATTTCAAACTATAACTAAATGTTTAATGCTTTCGAAGTGTTTATGCTGTATCTAGTCATGTTGATGTTATTTCTATGAATAAGTAGTGGAAAATCAAATTCGGTTTCTTTTCAGATAATTTAAAGTTTGTAAGAAAAACCGTTTCAAAACTATTGTTGTTAATTAATGTAAAGCTGACAGTTTTTTCTGATCTTTATCTATGGAATTTTCTATTTGGAAATTCAGTGGAGACCCTTTCTTGTTAAAGTCATTTGGAATTTTCTTTTTCTACTTTGCTTTTAATTATGTTGAGAATTGCACGATTTGGAAACATTTTGTATTATCCTGCATAACTATAAATTTATTTCTAATTTTTAATAAATAGCATGTACAGTGTTTTTATTAATACAAAAATATTGAATTAAATGAATGTTAAATAACAAATTTTGATTTTATAGCTGTTAGAATGTCGAAATATTTAGTCGGATATTTTTATTGTGTACACTGGTTTAAAATGTGCACAATCATATTAAATATGTACATGTTTTAATCGTTAAAATTTTTATTTAGAATGATTTACCTTTTGTACTTCTGTTAAAACTATATTGACGCTTGATGATTCTGTATAATCATGTTTCACAACATGCCAAATTAAAGAGCTGTTATTATATGTTTAAATAAATTTAAGTACACAATTGTACTTGAATGTGGTACTATAATTTTATTGATGGGAAAAATATTATCTTCATCAATTTAAAGCTTAATATTTATATATCAATATACGATATCAGATTTAGAATTAATTGATTTTAATATTATATCTGGTTTGATATTGAAACATCATCATAAACATATAATATATTCAATAAATATTGAAATTTGTTAAGCTTAAGTAGTAGTTTATTAGGGGTATTTTAGCATAACATTAAATACAGTTATGTAAAGGAATTATTCTATATGGTGGAATATTTGTAACACTAAAGAAGTAAGCTGAATAACTTTGATTCATTATTGAACATAATAGATGGGCATACGTTGTAACTGTTTTCTTGATTTGTAAATATAATTTCTTTGAATCTAAACAAACCCGTGATGCATAATATAATTCATTTTCATCTAAAATAATCTTACAGGGTTTAGTTTAGAATTCCGTGTTTCACAATTAGGCATCATTTGCAGCATTTTACCACCATCTTTAGTTATATATAACGGAAGCCCCGTTATAGCTCAGTTATATAAAAATATGAAAAGTAGGTACAATGTATAGAACACGCATGCACGCTGGGGAGAAAAAAAATAAGGCAATGCAGCCCAAAGGAGACATTAACAGTATGCAGCTGTTAATAATTCTCTTATAATTTAAATACATAAATAAAGCTCTCTAATAATTTAAATACATAAATTGTGATAACTGGATGCCATAAATAAAGTTATAATCAGAATTAAATAAAAGAAAAATTGTTTATGAAGTTGTATTTCTAATTGATATTTAATTTAATTGAAAAATTGATTTAATTTTAATAATTTAAAATTTGTTTTAAATGTTTCAGGACCAGAGCTACCTGGCGACAGGTATGATGTGTTTACGAAAGGTGCTTGATTCTCAAAATTCGACAACGATGCCAAATCAGTAGATTCTTTTATCAGGAATACCATTCGTTTGACTCTTGAGGAGGGTGTGAATCACAAAATACTATGCTACGAAATTCATTACGAATTGTGCTGGAAAAATATTGTAGCCATGTGACAGGCCATCCATGGTGAATCCTGGTTAATGCTGAATCTGCTACATGCTTGCTGTTGTAGTGGGGAATGACCTCAGGTTAAAGTGTACGTCATTGAAAACATTTTCATTGTTTTTGAGCTAATAAAATTGATTTATTAATAAGTGTATAAAATTTTTATTATTTGTCTATGGAAATAAAAAAAGAAACCTTCATATAATTGAATACGTTTAAAATAAAGTTTTATTTATATAGCATCTCGTTGAAAATTGGTAAATGGCTAATTTTATTAATGTATGTATGAGGTTTTTTTTTTTAATAATAATATGCAAGACGAAGAGAGATGGTATTAAAATTAAAAACATTTTTTTTCAGTATAAGTATTTACCTTTTAAAAAATTGTTTTTTTAAATCAAAATTTCAGATTGAATGTCCTTTTTTTAAAATGATTTAGTCTCTTCTGTTTGTCTTTTCGAATAATCAAATTATTTTAGTTCATTGTTTTAAAAATTACACAAGCAGTATAAATTTGAAAAGTTAAAATTATCCGTTATTATTTTTGGGTAAATTTTGAATTAAATTGTAATTATATTTAAATTTAGAGAAATTGTTTTAGAAGTATATTAATATACTAACAGTAGCTTTTTTTTTTATAATTTCTTTTGAATCGTTATTGTTTATTATTTTTTTTTTTAATTTCTGGTATTTTCTGGTGATTTAACACTAGAACAGCAGTCAGGAACCAAATTCAACGTTACCTAGGGTGCTGCATCACCTTTTTTTCCCCCTCTACTTTTAAAAGGGTCCTGATGGCCGAGTGGCTCGGTACCACAGGTTTTGAGTGCGAGTCCCGGTGGTGATGTGGGTGACTGTAGTTTTTCGGAAACCGCTTTAAACTGTAGGTCCCGGTCTGTTTAGCTCAAAGTGTGCACAAGATGACCGTTGAGCGACAAACCAAACCTGTACATTTAAAAGTAAAAATCGCAGATGGACTATCGAGAGGAAAATTTCAATTCCTTTCCCTTCATTTTATAATTTCTTTATTTTTAGGAACTTAATCACTATATGACAGTAATACTACTGTGTCCAAAAAGTAAGACCAATTTTTTTTTATTTTCAAAAACTCTTTATTTATTCTTCCAAATTTATTTCATCGCCTTCAAAGTAATCCCCTCCGGACACAATGCACTTATGCCAACTTTTTTTCCTATCCTCAATGCATGCTAAAAATTCATCGGCAGGGATAGCGTTCAAAACGCACGGCAATTCACGTTGAATCTCCTCAATCGACTCAAAACGGTGTCCCCGGAGTGGTTTTTTGAGTTTAGGGAATAGCCAGAAGTCGCACGGTGTGAATACGGTGGTTGTGGAAAGATGTGTGTTTCAGTTTTGGCGGAAACGTTACGAAGAATCAATGCAGTGTGTGTTGGCACATTCATAACCCTGAGTCCCCCACTTTCCCTCAAAAAGTTACCATGAAAAACATCCCATAAAAAGGAATTTCTCACCATACTGACGAGTGTCAACTGAGCGCAGAAGCTCCAGAAGCAATAACTGTAACCGAGTGCACTCCACTTGGGAATCTCACCGTTTATCATAGCGTAACCGTTTTGTTTTTGTTTACTGAAAGTTATTTATTTCAAAAATAGGTTTGATTTTGGTACATTTTATATTGTAAGAAAAAATATCATCTCTATTTACGTATTTTTATTTAATTACTATAACGATTTAATATGTAGTACAATGAACATGTTCTACCTTACAGATTTTTTTTGCATTTAAAAAAAAAAAAAAATCAATTGTAATTAATTTAATATATTTAAGAATACCAAAATTTTGCAAAATTTTAAAAATTAAATGTTATTCTTGTATTTATACATTTAAATTATATTTATATCATTTAATTATTATAAAGCTTTGGTATAAAATTCAGGGACATTTATTTTTAAAAACTTTAAAATATCTATTACTGTCAATTAGATTCATTTCCTTTGTATTAATATCTCAAAGAAAAATAAATTTAAAATTCACCCATTTTATTGAAGTAGAAAATTTTTATTTTAAATCGTCATTTTTATTTTAAAAATGGAATTACATTTTGCATTATTCTAATTATGTTATTTATTCACAATTTTTAAAGTATATTATTTATTACAAAATATCGATTTTGATAGTTTCAAAGACAAATTCAAAAATAGGTATAATAAAATAATACCTCAACAGGTAGTAGACATATGAACATAAATTAAGCATTAAAAAAATCCATTTGTCTAATAACAAACAAAACCCTTCATAAATCTTTTTTTTATACAATCCCAAAAATTGTGACGAGGATTTTATGAACCAGACCACATAATTGTAATTATCAATATATGGTGTTTTATGTATATAATATAGAATACAATTCTGTACAAAACTTGTTATAAATTATTTGATAGAATTTTTTTTCTTTGATAAGTTTAGTATTGCAAAAAAAAATGGAGAAGAATATTACCAAGTAAAAAGTAGTCTATTAGAAAACAAACAAACTTATTCATTTATTAAGTTCATATACTGACTTCCAGGGGAAAAAAAATGCCATAATGGATGTGTTTTTAAGACTTCACAACTTAGTGAAGGACAAATAAAAAGGAATTAAAAATGACTGTATTGAGTTTGTTCGGTAGCTCACTCACACACACAAATAAAAACACGTCATGCACTGTATTTCTCCTTTATTTAGGCAGCCACCGCACTCGAGAATGGACTCGCCACACAACTTCTCTCTTTACATACACGTACTCAACTTGTATTATATTCTTTCTTTTTCTCCCGTCATCTCACCCCACGCAGACATGGGGACCTGAGTTTTGAGGCAACATAGTGTTTATATGTTTACCATTTATGGCATATTGTATAATATGAATTGCAGCAATTTGTATGATATTTGATTTGACACTTATTTTTGATGTTTTATTCTAGTTTTAATTTTGAAACTTGCCCTTAAAAAAAAACACCATTTTTTGCAAAAGAACAGATAATTTACGTGTAAGTAATTTTTATCTTAATAAAATTCTTGTAACTTTGGCAAATCGATGATCTGTAAAATTTTATTTTAACAAAGTTATATGTATTCGAAGCTATTTTAAAATGTTTTCCTGTTAAAATTGCTTACTTTTGGAGTAATGACTCTAATGTAATTCTTCTGCTGTAATTTTTGCTTCTTTCTAGTGATTAACATTCTTGATTTTTAAAAAAAGCTAAAAATGTAAATTTTGTATGACAAAGCATTTCTTAATTATTTTTAAACATTATTGTGAAGCAGACAGTTTTTATGGACTATAGTGTACAAAAAAGATATTTTCTGATTTTTATCAGTTAAAATTTCTTATTTCTTTCATTTCTTATTTCTTCATTCAAAATCATTTCAAATTTTAATTTTTTCTACTTTGCTTGTAATTATGTTCAGAATTATCCAATTCTAGAAAATTATGCGAGTGCCTGCATGCATATGTGTTTATGTCTAAAATTTATTTAATAGTTGTATAAGTACTTTGTAATAAATTGAATTTCTTTAAGTACCTAGTGGATCTCAAGGCCATTGCATTAAATTCTACTCCTGTTTAGTTTTCTTTTTAATTGCTTTATTTTAGCTTTTATTTAAGGTTTGTCTTATTGTGAGATTTTTAAGATCAGTCGATTATTTTTATCTTTTTTTTTTCATTATATACTGTTTTTTCTGTGTTATTAAATGAAAGAACAGTACATCTAAAAAGTTTAATGAAGATTCAATTTTGCATTTATACATGACTGGATTGTATTCCACGTCATCTAAAATTTTGTTGACATAATTGCTTTAATAATTGATCATCTTAAACCAATGAATTTTCATGCATTAGTTTTTGAAGCTAATTTTAATAATCAGTATTTATTATAATATATGATTGTTTCCAATATTATTTTAAACAGAATATAATTAAAATTTGAATTAAATCATCTCCCTTTACTTTCTCTAGCAACGATTCAAACAAATTGAAAAACATTTTTTAAAATGCTGAATATAATATTGTTTTATCATTGAAATTGTATTTTTTAAATATTCTATTTCTATTGACCAATGTCTTATTTGTTTCAAAACTTTTTTCTGTATCTCTATGATAAACTAACTTTTAAATTTAATTTTCGTTTAATTACTAATAACGAAAATTAACTTTTTTTTGCAGTATGACATAAATTCCTTATAAGTTTTATTTAACTACTGTTCTCTTTATGTATTATATTTTTTTTGAATAATAAGTTTATTCCTCCACATTAATAAATTTACTTGTTAATGAAATCTATGTAATCTGTTAAGTTTTTATTTTTATAGTCTATATATAATTTTCATATAACTGCTCTTTAATACAAGATACGTAAAGTGTGTGATGATATTTCTAAAAAACATTTCCGTTACTTTTTTTATCTGTAAATAACCTGGAATGTCCATATTTTGAGTGAGAATTTGTGCTTCGTTTTTTAATATTTGAATAATAAAAAAATTCAATGGTTTGCAGAGAATTTTTTTCCTTTTATTGTGTGCTGAATGTTTCTTTTATGTGTTCTGTATATAACAAAATCTCCGAGAGAATATGTGATTTCTTACTTAGTGCAGAAATTGTTAATTTAATATACATATTTTATAATTTTTATATTATTTTAATCTAATAGTCATTGAAATTATTGGATTGTCTTCGATGTTTTTTTATGGCTTATTATGATAGAAAAGCAGTCAAAATTCCTATTTAATAGACTTTTAATATATAATATTTCTAAAATATTCCCTTAGTATAAATCTGTTTCTATCTACAAACTATTAACTAAACTGTTTAATGCTCACAAAATGTGTATGCTTTATCTAGTCATGTTCATATTAATTATATAAATAAGTACTGGAAAAACAAACTCATTTTTTTTTGGGGGGGATAATTTAAAGTTTTTAAGAAAAATCATTTCTGAATTATTGTTAAAAACTAATGATGCAGACAATTTTTATGAGTGGCTATATTGTATTAAGAAGATATTTTCTGGTTTTATGGCAGGAATTATCTTATTGCGAATTGAGTGGAGATCTTTTCTTGTTTAAATCATTGGTTTAGAATAATTGGTTTTATTTTTTCTACTGTGCTTCTAATTATGTTGAGAATTGCACGATTGTAAAAAAATTTGTGGGTGCCTGCATGCATATTGATTTATTTAAAACTTTTACAAGTACTTTATAATAAGTTGACTTTAATTGCATACCTAGTGATTCTCAAGGCCTGTGCATTGAATTCCACTCCTGTTTTGTTATTCTTCATTCTTTATAATTGTTTTTTTTTTTTAAATTTATTTTTTAAAGTTTTATTTATATAGGTCTTACTGTGAGATTTTTAAGAAAACTCGATAGTTCTTTTTTTTTATCATATACTGTTTTTTCTGTATTATTCAATAAAAGCATTGTGTATCTATTGAAATTTTAATTAAGATCTAAGCTTGCAGTTATCCATAACTGGATTGCATTTCCCACTGTCTGAAACTTTGTTAAATCATTTCTTTAATAATTGATCATCTTCAAGCCACTTATTTTTCAGTCATTA